>CCAG010005166.1:0-68052 GCA_001077435.1 Glossina morsitans morsitans
ATACGTTAGTTGATGTGAAACTGACAGACGCTGCACAGACTGACCCTGGAGGCGACTTCACGCTTGACAAACTTGGTTCCAAACCTTCATCACCAATAGAGACAAAGAAATCCCCTGAGAAAGACCAGCCAGAGAAGTTAATAGGATTAGAAACCACAGATGCCTTACCACCTAAGTATGCAGAGGTTCTTCAGGGAAAATCAGCTAAGGCACTTGACAAACTTGATTCTAAACTACCACCCCCAGTAGAGCCAAAGAAATCTCCTGAGAAAGAACATCCAGATACGTTAATAGATGTGAAATTGACAGACGTTGGGCAGACTGACCCTAGAGACGACTTCACGCTTGACAAACATGATTCCAAACTTCCATCACCAGTAGAGCCAAAGAAATCTCCTGAGAAAGACTATCCAGATAGGTTAATAGATGTAAAATTGACAGACGCTGCACAGACAGACGCTAGAAATGACTTCACGCTTGACAAACTTGATTCCAAGCTTTCATCATCAGTAGAGTTAGAAAAATCTCCTGAAAAGGAACATCCAGATACGTTAGTTGATGTGAAACTGACAGACGCTGCACAGACTGACCCTGGAGACGACTTCACGCTTGACAAACTTGGTTCCAAACCTTCATCACCAATAGAGACAAAGAAATCCCCTGAGAAAGACCAGCCAGAGAAGTTAATAGGATTAGAAACCACAGATGCCTTACCACCTAAGTATGCAGAGGTTGTCCAGGGAAAACCACCCAAGGCATTTGAAAAACTTGATGCTAAACGATCACCCCCAGTAGAAACAAAGAAATCCCCTGAGAAAGAACATCCAGACATGTTAATTGATGTGAAAATTGCAGATGCTTTACCACCTGACCATGCAGACATTCTTAAACCGACATCAATTGACACACTTGATTCTAAACTGTCATCTGCAGTAGGGTTAGAAAAATCTCCTGAAAAGGAACATACAGATAAGCTATCAGATGTGAAATTGGCAGGTGGCTTACCATCTGACCATGCAGATGTCCTTAAACCGAAAGCATTTGCTAAGCTGTATATCAAACTCTTTTCGCCAATAAAACCGAATAAATCTTCTGACAAAGAACATCCAGATAAGTTATTAAATTTGGAATTGATAGAAGCCTTACAAACAGATCATGCAAGTGTTTTTGAACCAACATCGACCAAACCACTTCGCAAGCTTGATTCTAAAGCGCCGTTGCCAGCAGAATTTGTCAAAATTGCTGGAAAAGACAAACCAGATAAAGTATTAGATCCGAATGTGATGAATGTTTTACCAACTGACTATAGCGATCGTCTTAAAACCAAACCCATTAATAATCTTGAGTCGAGGCTCTCATCCACAGTAGAATTAGAAGAATCGATTAAAAAAGAATGTCTGCGCGACCATTTACCTATTGAAGTAGAAGATATTTTGTTGCCTGAATTAAATAAATCTAAAGATCATAGTAGATCTAAGAGTAAGCCACATATCGGTAAGAACATAGATGAAATCATATTGAAAGATTCTGGCGCAATCGCATATTTCGTTGGCCTTGAGCAAACTGTTGACCGTAAGGAACGATCTAAACGTCCTCAAACTCTCAGTCCTCAGATTGAGAGTAAATGTAGTGAAATTATTCTGGGTGCTGATAAAAAACCCACAAATTTTAAAAAAACCATTTCAAACAAGACTTCTAGAAAGCTTCCTTTCAAACGAATGCAAGACTCTTCTAAAACCACAGCTGTTGAGAAACCTCCAACTGTCAGTGAAGTAGAAAATAAAAAACCTTCCAGAAAGACAATTCCCAAACAAGATGAGCCAAACGCAACAAAGCTGGTTGCCCTGAATAATCAGATTCGCTTAGAACGTACATCCCGCACTAAAACACAGCCCACCACTAAAAGTGTTAAAACTGACTCTACTTTCACAAGAACAAAGCCAAGACCAAGAACTGAGATTACCAGTCTTCCACAAAATCAAACATTGCGCACATTCAGTCCCCCTTCTACCCATCCCAAGCCCGATTATTCCGGAGTTACTAGTATCTATGCCCCCTTACGGAAATCTCAAAAGAAAAGTGCTTCCATTAAAAGTAAAGAAAGTACAACAGTATCAAGAAGCTCTACACCTAATGAAGAGTCGCAATCTAAACGTACAAGGACACCAACCCCTTCGAGAATGTATAATTACATGCGACCCACAATGGCCCACAACTTACGCTACGGAGTATCGAAAACATCTGAAGACGAAATCAGTGTGGACGAGAAGCCACCGAGATCACCAGTTCCTACAAAAAGAAGTGATTTAGAAAAATCTGCTCTTAAGAGGAAGAACTTAACTAAACTTAGGTCGAATATATCTGGATCTAAAACTAGTCTAAGCAAAAGTCTACATCAAGTTCAAGATAAGGATATAGCAACGTTGAAAACACTAGAAGTTAAACCTAAGAAAAAAGCATTTGGTCCGGCAAAATCAGTCTCTGAGAAACGCTCTCAAGTTGAGCACTTAAAAGAACATAAGCTTCAAAAAACTGAACAGTCTACATATGATCGTAGACTCCTGCAAAAAAGACAAAACACTGAAAGAGCGGAAAAAATGGCATCTAAAAAAGCCGACAAAGACGAAAAAGTTAAATTCGATGAAATTACTAACACTAAGAAAAAATTTCGTTAATTTCATCGAAAGTTTCCATTGGCAGAGCTACAGAAACGAGTTTGACTCAAGCACAAAAGCGGGATAAAGTTCAAGAAATTAAAAAATTTGAAAGTAAATCAAAAAGTCAGGATAAATATTCAGCCACGAAAAAATTTATCGATAAAGACAAGTTATCTGACGACCTTAAGGTGCAAAAGAAATTAAAAAATACCATTAACCAATCAAACGCAACATCTTCAACTTCCTCCAGTGTTCGCAAATCCAAATCGAAAACCACTGCTCGAAGTGCGGCGTCAAAAAAAATTGAAAAAGAAATCGCAAACCAAAAATTGACCGAAAAGAAGCCTTTGACAACAACTACTACACGAATATCGACTATCAAATTGTATCGAGAACCAGTTCTCACAACTCTTGTTAGTACAGTTATAATTGATGATGGCGACTCTGAGAACACAACGCGATCTACGCGATCCAACGACAGCACCAAGAGTTCATCTTCCACTGGCAGCAAGAAGATCATAACAAGCGAAGTGTTTACCAAAACATTTGGACCCGATAAGCCGTTCGAAGTTATTTATCGTCAACCTGAGGTAGATTACATGTCAATGATGCGTCCTCAATCTGTTGAGCAACGCTGCGTCAATGAATTCGATGTCAGTTTCATCGATACAACAGATTCTAGTCTTTCCGATTCAGTGGCTTTACCGATATTTGGCTCTGATCAAGATCGACTACATGCAGCAAGTCCAGGTTCACCGAAACCAACAAGAAGTCCGTTAGCTTTAATTGAAGAAACTGTTCGAAAACAACAAATGGATGGCTTTGCTCTGGATCCTACCCTTCAAAGGCAATTTGAAGCAGTTGGTATGATAAGTGCCATCGAAAGCCCAACTTCTGAATTAATCCTCAAACCTCAAGGTAAACAACTTTTAGTACTAGTATGCATAGCCCAACCTCTTGCAATTTAATAATAATTTATGTCTATATATGTATATGTGTGTACAGAAGCACATTTGCTCAACAAATGTTTTTGCCTAAGTATTCTCGTAACTATATATAGGCATGTAGGTATTTCATAATACACACCATCCTTGAAAAGTTATAAAAGTTTACGAGTAATAAATATGTAGGTATGTATGTGTGTGCGTGTGTAAATCCGTATGTACATCTTTGTATGTACGTATGTTTTTTGATGCCTTTCTTTTTTTTTCTTTTTTTTTAATAAATAAATAAGCAAACAAGCACACAAATAGACTTTGCTTAGCCATTAGTTTTATATATTTGAACAGCAAATTATTATTAATCATTATGTCGATTAAATCACCTACAACATCGGTAACTGCTGAGTTGTACACTCACTTGACCTCCTCTGATGATTCTGACGATTCCTTAAGTTCTACTTCGAGCAGTAATGAGATGGACTACAACCGCAATTGGGGTGGAAGGTTAACTGATGTCGAAGATGTTGCAAGTCAAGCAGATATGGAGGAAGCCAAGGCTTTCACCAGCACGTTGACATTACCATTGAAGGGGGATGGAACAGATATTGAAGACTACAATGATTCTGATAGCGAAGACGACGATCGAAAAAGCTGTGGTTACCCCGAGTTACAGACGTCTTTACAGGAATTTTTACAACACAATATACAGCAGAACTTATCAGTAAACAATGAGACGAAGGAGCGCACTGAACTTAAGAGTGGAAATTTTTTGCGAGCTCAATGTCTTAACAATTCCAGTGATTACGTAACCGATAACGAAGAGTACAATACTGAGTCCGATCTCGAAGACAATTATGAAGTTTCGGTATGTTATGATCTCGATACGGTCTTTGCCGAACAAGGACGTTTAAACATAGCCGATGCCACAGAGCCTGAGAATGATCTTGAAAACTCAGAGGACACTTACGAGGAAGTATCTGTACTAAGTGATATTAGTGATATGGCATCAGCATGTTCTAATGTGACAGATGCCGAACTTCAAGGGCTCTCCGAAAATGAATTTTTGGAAATGTCTGATAATGAAGAAATTTGCCAAATAGCTTGCTCGGATACTGAATCAGAAAAGGCCAGCATCAATAAATCGGACAGCATACTACATAACAATGACGTATCACCTATTGATGTTACATTTCTAACGCCGACAGAAAGCACCATGAACAATCCGCAACGAAAATATTCTTTGACTAAAACAGTTATAAAGAAACATAATAATAATAATAATTTATTTCTTCAAGTCAGTGGTTACAATGAGGATGTATTAACTGATACTGAGCGATTAGATGATTCATCAGCTGGAGAAGATAGTTTTGGTGATGATGAAGACAACGAACAGCCAATACCGCAGGCCGTTATTCAAGCTGCTGGAGATGTGGGTATTTGCCAAACGGATTGTGAAGAATTCGATTGTGACGATTTATGTTCTGCTTCAACGTCGATGGATGCCCTTGCGATTGACATCAACACATTGCCCCCACCAGAACGTGAAGTGGTTGTCCTTCACGAAAACAATTACGGTGATACAATAGCCAGTGTTATGCCAATGGAAAATGAATTCCATTTCGGTTTAGGTAACAATACGAAAGATGAATGTCTTACAGATAGTGAAGATTATTCGTGTGCGGAAAATATCGATATACATTGTTCTCCGGTCGATCATACAGTCGGGACAAACGAGCTAATTGAAGGTGAAATAACTATAGAAAATGAATCGTTAAAAGCTCAGCAAACCAAACGAATTGAATTACATGCAAACGTGGAGTCACCAACTGATATCGAGGAAATTTATGTTGCTGGCACAAATACTAGACGTAAAAAATTAAGGGCACGAACTATGAGCAAAGGCAAGTCAAAAACTCTAGAAGCTCCTAAAGTCTATGATGATGGCAGCACCGAAGTGGAAGATATAGACGATGTAGATTTTAATAGTTACGGCCCCCGCCAAACAACACCGGATGGTATACCTACAATTCAAACAGATTCGACACAAATAGAAGAGCTGACAGCAGATGACGATTCCCCAGTATCGGACACCGAAGCACGTAATGTCGACGCGAATAATACTAGTTGCTATGTTTACCCTTGTAGTAGCGGTAATGTACTAATTACCGAAGATGCTGGCGTGCCACACTTACCCAAAAAAAGTCTAAGAGAGCAATCAAAAAACAATCTTACCCAAAGTTACCAGCAACAAACAGATGACGAGGATGTGCAGTTGCAATCAGATGATGAGGAAGTAAAAGAAGAAAAGAGTACCGCCGCGGTTTCAGTATATAAAGAACTGAATGATATGCTTAACGAAAGCTATACGACAGTACATGAAAAGTGTAGTAATAATTTCGACGTCGACGCCGAAAGAATGCATATTAAGGGAATGATGCGCGAGGCATGTACTGACAGCGAGTACATCGAATCTGATGAATCAGCAGCTAAAAATAGCAAATAACTCATAGCTACCATTAAGTTCATATGCATATATTCACCTTAGCCAGTACAACTACTATTGTAAGTATTCGAAAATTGTTTTAAGTAAGACTTCTGTTCTCATACATACGAGTATTGCTTGAGATGGCTTTCGCATAAGTAAGTAGCTTGTAATTATATTTTTCTATCATTTTCGTCCAATAAAATTCAATATAATATGGCCTTTTTACTCTCTCTTAAAATATCAAGTAATTCATTAAATTTAAAGTTCGTCGTTCCGTTTGTAACATTTGTGGAACATTAAGCAACAGAGTCCTCATGTAGTAGATAGACGGGTACATATACATGTGCTGATGCATATCTTTAGTTACAACAAATGATTTATTTGCTTTCTTTGACAATTTCTAGTTATAATATCGTAATATAAATACTCTATCTATACTAATATTTGACTTTCATTAAAAAGAAAACAGTTTTTTTAGTAATTGAAAAGAGAATGTTTTTGAAAATTCTTAATTTGGAAAACTTGTTTTACTTTTCAGAAACCCTTGATGAATACCTACCAGAATCTCACAGCGAGACCACGAAACAAGGTGCGTCGCCTATGAATATATGATAAAGATATCAATAGAGATAAAACATTTTAATGAAGAGAAACTAACCAGGTTGAGTTATAATTTACTGATTCTCCTTAATAATTGAGGGCGTTTAATACGAATAATATATTTTGCTAATCAAAATTTCTACTGTCAGCAAATTTTAAAATTAAAATTTTGAGGTGGCTCGACTTAACTGATATTTTCGCGTATACCACAAAACTTGTAAGCTTGCGATCGCAAACCTAAATGCGACAAACACAAACCCCATTTATCTAGACGCGCAGATAATCGCACGTACAGAAAGACAGGCAGTCAAATATTCGTCTCCATCGATTCTGTTATCCATAATGCATAAAATACACATATGCATTACAAACGCTGCTATTAGGATCTTTGTTTTGAGAACATAAAAACCAGTGCAAATAAATACCACAAATTATATTCCGATATATACATTCGATATGAAATGCTTGCACAACCTAGTATCTATTGCATTCGAATAGTCGGTTGCACATTATTGAAAATTAAAAAAAAAAAAAACAAATAAAAAAGAATAATTTTTTTAATTTTTATTAATTACTTAACGCATTTTCAGCAGACGACAAAGACGATAAGATCCTAGATCGGAAAGACGATGCTAAATATACGGACGGGGAAAAGCATGAAAAAGAAATGGACGATGATGACGATGATGATGATGATGAAGACGATGAAGAAGACTACGAGCGCGACAAATCGGTTATAGATGCAGAAATTGGTGTAATGAAATTGTCCTCGGATAAGGATGAAAATGTACGATTCCAAGCGAAAATCCTAGTGGATCGTGTACTCGAAGATAGTATTCACGTGGTTGATGAACATCGAGATCAGGACGATGTCGACAATAATAAACATGATTACAATTCAGAAAGTGAAAATTACGCCATTACATGTGATGATATCAACGGACTCGAAGTGATCAAGTCACCAACTATTGAATCAATGTCTGGTAAATCGTTTGACGACAATATGAGCTTTACCGATGAACACTTGACTGTTGCTACCACAACAAATACAACGCATATATCAATTACGACCGCTGTAACAACAGCAACGTCTACAATATCCTCATTACCCACACAACTACCACAACAATCATCAGGAAGCGAAGTCAGTGCTGGCACTAATAAAATCACAGAAAAAGGTAAATTATGACCATTAAGAAAAATGTCTTGAAGCACACATAGTACATACATAGATATATGCACACATACATGCATACATAGTACGAGTCTACATTTGAATATCCATATACCAATCTTTCTCATGTATGTATGTATATGTATATATGAATCTCGTATACAAAACTATATTTGTAAAGTATTGTAGAGTGTAGAGAATGCAGTGTATATTTCTGTAGGGTAAATGTATATATATATATATATATATATATATATATGTGTATATATATATACATATACTTGCCAAGTATTAAATATTCATAAAATATACATATCACATTATTACTATATCACTTGTAAGAATTACAATAATTCGAAACGACAGAGATAACAAAAACATTCTTATATAGCAGTAGAACCCAAACAAAAAAAATATGCTTTTTAACTTTATAATTGAAAAATTAACAGTCTGTAGTATGAATTTGTATGAGTAAAAGGGTTGCTTCACCTTTTTAATTTCCATCACAGTAGCTAGCGAACAGATATGCATGTCAGAAGGCAGTGATGAAAGAGACGAAGATGAAACCGACATTATCATTAAGACTAGAACGCGTCGTATCGATCATAAGTTTCAAAAACTATCGGGAGGACACGAACAAGATATCGATGTGGGTGCTGCACAGTTCGATGAACAATTTGGTGCCATCGTGCAAGATGATGAGATAAGTAATTTGCAAGGCGAATTTTCGAAATTAAGTTGGGATGACAGCATCTCACCGACCACCAATACACTGGGCGATATTGGTCAGAATACACCTGATAATGATATACAAGATATTGCACCAGGTATTCTCTATAGTTTCTAATCGCTACCTTTCGTTATCTGACAATCAATCACACATAAACTATACATACAGCACCATGGCTTTGCAGAGAAATGCCAGATATCACAAAAGTATGAATGAATGATTTAATAACAAACTTATAAATAATTAGTGTACAAAAACGAAACCCTATCAATATCTTCGAAAGTATTCACAATTTGAAAACGCACGCAAACATTATTAATATATAGGAATGTATATATGAATATATATGTATGTGTATACATTCACATATATATGTATATATTTATTACCATCATATGCCTATGTATGCATTTAAATGTAGATTTAAAGAGTTTTTTAAAGAGTAAATGAGTTTTATAACCTAATGAATTTAATTGCGCCAGCTAGCAGTCAGTTTGCTCATTAGTTTCATACTTGCTGTCTGAAAATTTGGTAAAGATATTTTATGGTTTTGTTTAAAATACACCGTCAGATATACTCTTTATATAATATTTCTGATTTTCATGCGAGTTTGAGTCGATTTAGTCATATTTAAATCTGCATTATGCCAAAATCACGACTGTTACGTATAACTTAACAGAAAAGCTAGCTACGCAAACAGCAACGTCTATGCCATCACACTTTTTCCTTCTTAAATATGATGATGAGGCAAACTCTGGAATCGCATTCCATTTGCACTCATCGTATGACAATAGGAGACAATATGGCAGGAGAGGGAGTTATTTTTCCAACATCTTACGCAAACTCATAGTTAAACGAAAAGGGCATTATCACCATTTTTAACTCAGTCGCATAGATTACAAGGTGCGCTATTTTTATACGGACTATCGAATGAAGGAAGCATTTTAGTTTTCTCAAAGTTTGCGCAACACCCTTAAAGTATATGTATGCTTAATAAGCATCAAATTCTAAACCAATTTAAGAATATACATTTGTCCGCTTGTCTGTCTGTTTAGCTCCCTATCTGACTGCGTAACATCTCTTGGTCGTCCTACTTGATCGACTTGAAATTTTGCAGAAAGAGTGGAAAATCTCCTAGGGCACCCCCAGTATACCACAACCTCAGACCACTTCAACTGTTACTTATAAACCACAGAAGAAAATTAAGTTTGTTCGTCTTTCTCTTTAGTTTTTTTAGGGTAACGGTGATGGATATAAAAGATCCGGTTGCAATCGAATATAATCGTTCCTTAACAACAATGTTACATATGTACCCAGCCAGAGGAACTGAGAGCTTTTTTCCCATCCAAAGTTGCATTCAGGCAGGGCCCGTTCGTTCACCCTGTGCCACTTGTACATTCTTACCAATCATCTGCCAGTTGTTGAAATTATGAACCCCAAAAACTGAGATATGAGATCGAAAAATGGTCGCTTTATGAGTTTCCACATTGTAAGTGAGTCTCTAGTAATCAACTAAAGAAATTCTAACAAGACGTTTTATCTCAGTGGAAGAATAAAAGGTCATGATGAAAATGACTGAGATTATCCCACTTATCATTAAGCTATGTACTTGATACAGCTACCGATGAATGTTTCCATCTTGTATAAATAAACACTAATCCCTTACCTAAATGAAAGAAAGATAACAATGGTGGGTGAAAGAGTGACGATAATTTGTAAATTTATTTCGCTCCTTCTTTTTTTACCTATTAATCTAATTCGCAGGCAAGTTTAAGTATAAATTAATATAATATTTCGTTTCATCATGCATGGATGAAGAAGTCTGTCTGCTTTTAGTCTTCTTGGAATTTAGATAATTTAGGAGGGAAGATCGTAACTTACGATAGTATGAATATGTTATATTGATTATGTGAAAAAAAAATTTTTTTGAATTTAAATGCTGCGTATAACGATAATTATTGATCTAAATAAATTTAACAAACATGTAATCATGGCTTACATATGCAAGCACTGGTGTAAGATTTTAAATATTCAAAAAAAATTTACTTGCAACATAATGTCGGTGTTTATTATTAATATCAGACTTTTGCTAAAGTTCACTTTGCGTGTGTGTGTGTTTTCTTTGTTTCTTTATGTTCTATTCTATAATTCTCAATACGAATGTACATACATGAATGCTGCATCATCCACTCACTGCTATCTCTCTATCTATTTATCTATCAATCAATCTATTCTTTTATACATTCGACTGTTTTTCGTTATCTTATTGTGGTTTTGTTAATCTTTCATTCCAACACCATTTTTTAAGATGCTTTATTTTCGCAATTATTACTTTATAGAAATAGGCGGTGATTTAATAAAATCCACGGTTATAACGCCCGTTCCGCCGTCTGCAACAATTTCATCTAATTCGACAGATATAATTGGTAGCAGTATTCAAGACACGCCCACGCCAAGACCTAGATTAATGAAAAGAACATCGCCAAGTGCAGAAGATATAAAGAAATTTGTTGAAATTGAAACCGCCGATGGTGGTTCCAACATTCCAACATGTATAAGTGAAATTCCGGTGCCCAAGCCTCGTTCGCAAATGAAACCGACAGAATCATATAAAAATCTAGCCGCGTTACAAATAGAGTCTGACAGTCCAACGGACGTCGGTTTAACAAAACGCAACGCCACTGAAACAGTAATGGAAAGAAGGACATCATCAGATGATTTCGTCAAAAAAAGTGAAATCTTCGAAAGTTCTGGCAGTAAGACAAGTTTTTACATTGGTGAATCCAGCCAAAATATTATTATTAAAACTACCTCACCTAAATCATTATTAGACTTAGACGATAATGCCAAAAGTATTTTGAACGAAATACCTCAAAAGAATTCCGCGGACATAAATGAAGAGAGAAAGGATTCTATCGAGTTTAAGGCCGGCGATCCTGATTACATGTCTAAAATCACACGTCAGAGTTCAGAAACTAGAAATGATTTATTGGAACAAGACGTGATTGTTCCATCTGATAAGAAATTTGAATCAACAGAATCCGATTTGACGATCAAAGATGCCAAAGATGAAGATGAAAAGAAAGAAAAAATCGTTTTAGAAGAAATAGCACCTCAAAATGTAAGAGATTCACAACTTGAAAATGGTTTGAATAAGGAAATCTTCGAACCAAAGGGGCCTGAGTTAGAAAAAAGATGTGAATTAGAACTACCATTAGAAAAAGATGAATGGGAAATAAACGCCAAAGAAATTCCCCCACCTAGTAAAAACAAAATAGTTTACTCACCGCAGCAACCAACTGAGAAAATTTTAAAGCCGCCTTTTACTGAAGACATCGTGACCCAAACGCTAGATGAAGTGCAGGAATCTATCGAAGCTGCCAAACGTGGCCTAAAGTCTGTTCTTAAAGATGCGAAATTAATTAAAGAATCTCCGTCAGAATTCGAATTCCGTACTTTGGCACAGTCGCTTACCACTACCAAGCAACCGCACTTAGAAGATGGGAACTTATCCCTAATGGAGTCTGAGGATATTTCATCTTTTATTGGAGTACCAGATAAAGTGAGCAACGTCGTTGATAATCTAAATAAGAAAGCTGTAGCAGCTCATTACACAGAAACGATCACGGATGAAAAAAAATTAGAAAGTGGTGATGAATACGCTTCGCTAGGCTTTGTATCAACAGGAACGTACGATTCAGATCCTCAAATATCACGCGAAGATTACGCTTCATTGGGTTTTGTTTCGACTGAAACGGCAGAAGATTTCAGTTCAATGGAAGATTACTATCAAGAAAATATTGCCAAAGCCCATGAAACCATTGAACCAGAGGAAAAGAAAGAAACCGTTGAAATCGATTCAGCAATGATAGAAAGTGCTGATGATGAGAAACCTGTAATATCCATTGACGCCGTCATTCATCGAACAAAATCTGATGAGAGTGATACTGCCTTCAATCGCTGGTCCGTGCCTGAAATCGATCATTCCAGTTCAAGTGAAAGCTATTACAGAAGCCTAGAAAAGAGCCCTAGTCGACCACTTTCATCAGATGTCGACAATTTGATGACTCAAGCAAACTCTTCCGACTATCAGACAGCTATTGACGCTTCGGGAACATACAGGGAAAGTACAGAATTCGCTAGTGCAGTCAGTAGATTTGACAGCAGTTCCGAAAAAACTATTAGTTCACACGAAAGCATGCGTAGCTTAGATTCGCATTCTGAAACGTCTGCATATTTAGGCAGTATTGATGTTTCAGAGCTATCGGAAACACTCGTTGCGTCTTCAATGGAAGAGGCTGATGAAATTGCGCGTTTACAGGACTTAGCAGATGAAGAAGATAGTGACGAAAGTTTAGACCTGGAAATGAGCGATTATGCTGCCAGAGAAGGCAATGTGCAACAATCAATGATGAAACGTTCTCAGGAAATGATTTTTAAATTAAAAGCGGACGATGGTGCCGCAGAGGAAATTGTGCCATTTAAAGGAACTATTGAGACAGTTCAAATTGAGGAATATCCAAAACCAAAGGAAGTGGAAAAATCTTGGGACTTTGTCTATCCCAAAGAAGAACAGCGACTCGAAGAAGACAAAGAATCTGATGATATGATGATATCAAAATTTGCGTCGAGCTTAGATGAAGGCAGCGTTCTGTCTGTCAGTATGTCCAGCGCCTCAAATATTGACACTGTAGTGGAGAATTTTGAAGATATGATAGGGTCGGTAGGTGCATCATCCGTGGCAAGCATAGAAGGTTTTATGTTTCCCTCCGATGAACATGCGTCATCATCTCTACCAGAGGATACCACATTTGTTATTGAACTAGATAATGTTAACGATCAGTCACCACAAGACACTACCAATATCACACCTCCCGACGAACTTCGGACAAAGCGTGGCCACAAACGTGGGGAAAGTGCATCAATTAACGACGATTTGTTAAAAAACATGGGCGATAAAGAAATTCTCCCAAGTGAAGGAAAAGAGTCTGAAAGTGAATCGGATACGGACCCATACGAAACTGAATATTCCCGTCAATTCCGCTCCCCAATTGATCGCAAAAGTAAAAAGAAAAAACACACGGGCGTTGATGTTGAACTCAGTTTTGTGGAAACAGAGAAGCGACCTTTTACTCCTTCTCAGTTAATTGCAGAAGTTATAGTTGAAGACGCAGTTACAGAAGAGTTAGAAGCTGAAGAATGCTTTAGCGAAAAACGACGCCCCTCTCAAAATATGCAAGACTATTCAAATATACCAGACATAACGGTGACTCAAGACACACCAAAATTACCTGATTTAGACAATTTTTCAACCAAATTCCAAGAAAAATCGCTTTACAAAGTAAAAACTCAGGAGGAATTACATAGAGCATCAGACGATCGCCCACTGTATAATGAAAAATCCACAGATCCCGAAGAGGAGAATTTTAAAAAGATGGTGCAACAACAATATCAGAAAAAATTGGCGGAATTACAAAAAGCTCAAATAGGTGACTCAGATTATGATGATCACAAAACTCCTGACTCCCCAGACTCATTTGAAATGGTAGATAAGCCAGACATCTCCGACGAATTCGTCATTATTGAAGAAGTGGCAAAAGAAGCCAACGAAGATGAAATGGGTGGCAAGAGTATACGCATTAAACCAGCAAAATACGAGTACCAGCATGATGAAGAAGTTGAGAAAATTATTATCAAATCGGCACCAGCTGACCCAAAGTTAGGCTCACAAATACTTCGAGATGATTTAAACTTCGAATTTGAAGAGAGTCCACCAACAGCTAGCAGCGGCGGAGCAGGCAGTGAACCGCAGGAAGATGTCGATCCAGGAACTGATGCAGCATTGGGCAGCCGTCGCTGGGTAGAAATGCAACTAGTTGATAATCAATTACGCTATCCGTATGAATTAACGGGCGGTGTCTTAGAAGACATTAAAGAGGAGGATGCTGAGTTTGAAGTAGGAAGCAGTCGTATCAGCAGCTTTAAGGACTCATTTTCTAGTACGCCGGATTACGATGTTTTGGCTGCACGACGTCACTATTCACGAGGTGACCATGACGATATTTCAATGAGCAGTTTGCAGGAGTTTGAATCACTTGAACAAGCCATTTCGCTGGAGAATCGCAATCGAACGCATCAAGGCTCTACAGACTCAAGTAACGGCAGTTTCACACGCCGCTATACGATACGTCACGGCAACGCTAGCGGTGTCGCTCATGGTGACGATATCTCGATATCTAGTCTCAAAGAGTTCGAAGGCTTAGAGAACGCCTGCATTGAAGCGCACCTCATAGAAATAAAAGCTAAAGAGGAAGCAGCGTTGCTTTCACGATCCGATGAATCAAATAAATCGAACGGAAGTGAACGCGATCCCGCGGAAGTCAATAATGCTGCCATTTCCAAGGCAATAGGAAACTTAACGCAAACAGGAGCCATAAACGATTCTAAATTAGATATTGGGATTTTATTGAAACAAAAGCTGGAAGAATGCGAAAAAAAAGCTGCAGATTTTGTACAAAGCACAGAAGTGACAGCGGAGCGTAGGGAGATAGAAACCGACTCGACGAGTATAAAACAAGATTCGACGGAGGAAAAAGAGCATACTGTTAATATTTCGCCTACGACAGTTACAGCAGCAACGGATAGTGATATTACAAGCAGTCGGATTGTTTCAACGACGACAACAACAACTATTTTGGGAAGTAGCAATCTGCCGCTTGCTGCGGAAACACTTGCCCGCGATCAAATGACCAAGGATACCTCGATGGATTCGTTAAACTTAAGTGCCGTCGATCAAACAACAAGTTCTGCAGGCACCACTGCAACATATCAAACAAGTGCCGGCAACTCACAAATGTCGGGCAGCGTAACCAGCTGTGCATCGAGCACTTTAATGGAAGACTCTGCCGTAACGACAACCAGCTCTTGGTCGAGCGAGGAGAAAACAGTAATCGAACGTCTTGACAATACAACAGATATCCAGCAAGCAAAGCATTAAACAGCACGAAGGAAGACATGCTTTTTTAAATTATCCTTTAGGTAAGTAAAAGTAAATGAAACTTCATTTTTTTCAATCCTCACTCACACATATATCACATCACATCCAATCATCATCACACAATAGTTCTTCTTGTTAGCGAAACAAAAAAAGCTTTAAATATCTTTATATATATATATATAATTTCATATAATTGCATACGAACATGTAAATGCTGCACATTTGCACATGCGGACATGCTCCTGTGTAAGTATACGTTTATGTAAGCTTAAATCATTCAAATTTTCTAAAGTTGGTTTTCGAAACCCGCCAATATTTATTATTTTTCAAATCACTACTCTATTCACCCATTTGTCACATAAATTGCGCGATCAACTGACTGCACTACCGTACCTACTGATGTTAGTTATTTTCCACGCACAGATTTTACAGCGCGGCACCCCAATGATCAAAATGTACTCATCCAATCCTGTAAAATATAATTCGGCCTAAGCCGAATTGCAAATACTACAAAACTGCTAAGCCTTTTGACATGAATTCCCGTAAGAATTATTTATAATGTAGAGAGAAGTAAGAAAAACAAAGTAATAAAACAGAAAAAGATAGAGATGGAGATAAGGAAAATTGAAGTAAATACATCTTTTATAGGCAACAAGCAACAGGCAACAGGCAGTGCTTCGCATAATAACATTATTAGCTATTTTAATCAGGTAAAACTTACGTATGTAAGTGTAAGTGTGTAAGTGTGTTTAAAGCGCTCTACACTTTACTGAATAACTTACTGTTTCTTTTACATATACATGTACACCAAAATACTATACAATACAACGGAACAACTCTACATCAACTAACACTCTTTCTATGAACGAGAAATTCAAAAATTCTAAATATCTATTATAAAATGGTTTCCCTTCTTTTTTTGCAGAACTTACCAATTAAACCAACCAAACACAGAAGAGAACCGGCTATCATAACAAAATGAAGCAGATTTTTCCTCACGTCAAAGAGTTAATGGGCGCCCGCAAAGGCTAAACACCAATATAAATTGGACTTCGAAATTATGCTGCTACCGTCTACTTACCAAATAATTAGTTATTATAACTATATTATTAATGATAAGCTTGATTAATTCATGATAAGCTTGCGATGAGATTCACAATTGAATTACTACAATAATGAATACATACGAACATAGCACTTAAATAATTTACAATGGCTTGGCTTGGCTTGGCTTGGCTTGGCTTGACCAACTGAAATGCGCTTTTTTATTCTATTCGTTAACAAACGATTTCAATTATTTGAATTTGAATTCTTTAACATATATAGCATTTTTTTTCTTTTTCGTTTAAATTCCCAAGCCAAGTAAAACTCGAAGCGATCAAGACCTAAGCCATATGAAAATTTGAAATCAAGTCACTTCATTTCTTTCCTGACATAAGGACTTGTATTCCCCCCGAAAAAAAAAAACTCACACATGTTCAAAAATTTGACTGAAGTCTTCTATCTATAAAGACTTTATTATAAAAAATTTATTGATTACCTTCGACTTTTCATACTAATTCGACGATTGGCAGACTCTCCGAACCTCATTAGATATTTCCTAAGTATTGCAACTTCGAAGCGATCATTATACGTTACACTCAAGCCTGACTAATTATAAAATCGTCTATATATCCTATAACATCGAAGATTTTTTATAAAGGACATTAAAAATTCCAATTTTTATAAACCTGTTGACTTAAAACTTTTATACCTATCAGCGATAAATGTGGAGGGGTATAATAGATTTACCTTTCCGTTCGCCCCCCACTCAGAAATATGCATTACAAATTATATAAGATATACGTGTTCTTCAATCAATGTCGGCTCGTCAATAATTCTTTTAAACTCCCACAATCACAATTAATGGTCAAGTTCAAAAAAAGAAAAAAACTGAAAACATATGGAATTTTTCTTCTGTAGACTATAGATCTGTGACTGATATCGTTTTAAAATTTAGCGCAAATTACTAAGAAAACTTGGCTGAATGACAGTCGGAATTGTCGAACTGAAAATCTTATAATTCAGAAAACATATCGCAATTCTTCCTTCACCGAAAACTTGACCCAATCGATCAACTGACAAGTTTTCAAACTATTACGTAAAAAATGACACTGGAATTTCTACATACATTTTTAATACACGTGAGACAACACCTGAGTTTGCCTGAAAGCGTTTAACACATTGAGTTGGAATCATACATCTCTCAAATAGTGTGCCATGTTTTGTTTGTTACTTTCATGACACCAATCTGTCAGTTCAGTAATTTTTGAAGTTTTGTAAAAAAAAATGTTTTCATTTAAATCACAGTAATTTTCGAACGAAACTATGGTATTTTCTTTTTTGCACTGCAAATTTAAATATATGATTTATTTTATATTAATGATTTTTAATAATTTTCTTCTTCTCAGCTTTTAGTAGCGAGAAAAAGAGTAATAAATAATTTGTAGCAAATGCAAAATCCGGAAAGAAATTGAGAAAATCCATCATCCACACGTATATATTATGTATGTTTGCATCTAATGAATACGGACATATGCGTACGCATATAATAATAGAACAAATCTGCACACATATATACATATATATATAACTATAAGACGAACTCCAAAAAAAAAATTGATGATAAACAACAAGAACAAAAACAATAAAAAAATAAATTAAAAAAAAAAGAATATTAAACTTTTAAAATTCCACTACAATAAGTTACATTTAAGTTTCAAACTATGGAGAACTTAAAAAAAAAGAAAAAAAAACAATAATTTTGCGTGCAGTACAGCTTAACGTTTAGTGATAAAACAAAAACAAATGTTACATTACATTCAAGCTGAACCTTTAATATGCCCGCCACACCCTAAATGAATAAATAATTACATATATATGATAAACGCAAGAGTTACATAAGCGTGACAAAGGCAAAATACGAACAGTAGAGGGTTTTTTTTTTTTCTTAAGTCATGCTTTTAAAAGTACATCCATCTATCTGTTGTATGCTTTAAAAAACCGAATTTGTTTTGCCTTTTAAAGCGATTAAAAAGTTTACAGTGCTTAAGGCATTCAAGTGTCTACTAAAGCTTTCTTACGCAGGATAAGAAAAACTATCAGAAACGTTTTATTAATTTAAATTTTTAATACAGTGGTGGGTTAAAAAAAAAAGAAAAAAAAAACACGTTTGTGTGAATTTGCTTTTATAACACAACAAAAGAAGAAAAAAGAATACAAAAGAAAATTATATTGAAATGAATAGAAAGGAAAGCATAAGTGATTATTAAAATATTTTTCATAGCATTTTAAAGCACATTTCAATCTTGCAAATTTCTTACATATAATCATTTGTACAATTTTCTATGTGTATTGATTGTGTGAATGCGGCCAAACAAGACTATTTATGCGAAAAACTCAGCACACACACACACATACAATGTTTATTGCATTCATAATACACGTATGTATGTATCTATGTATGCACTTATGATTATATTAATATACAAACATTCTTAAAAAAATATATAAAAAATATTAATTCCATTTTATAATAGCAATTAATAATAAACATATACACACAAAACATACACGCATACGCAAATACATATATTATAATATAAAACACACCTACATACATACATATTATTAACCAAATAAATGCTTGAATAAAATAAAAAAGAAATGGGTTTTTTTCATTTTTTATAATATTCTGAGGAAAGTAAAAGAAAAACAATAAACAAGTTAAAACACTATAGCAAGCCGTGGCCCGCCATTAAATAGCCTACATCACTCCACGACTTTTCAAAATGCGGCATTGTATTGAACGCGCTCAAAATGCTTTTTTGATCCGCTCCATTTTCAATAATATTCGTCCTTCAGCCAAAACACGGCGGTGTACAAAATTTCATCGAAATATCAAAATTTCTCAAAAATTGCGGGACTGATAGACATGCTCAAATCGACTTACAAAGTAATACTGTATCGATCGGTATAATAAAAGATAGGTGCTGAATACAAGAAAGAAAGACAGACAGACACACACAAACGGAAAGGCAATGTTAGACCGATGCAAAAAGGTCTTCCGAATCGATCGTTCTACAGTATAGTCTAAATGTTGCATATATCCATACAAACTTAATGTATCTTTATACCACAAGTGGTATGGAGTCTAAAAAGAAACAAGATAGAAGAACAAAGTCGGTTTATTTCCAATTTAAAATTTAATTGTAGCTTGAAGAATAGGTAGGAGCGTGAAGAATAGCTTCGTTCTTTATGGAGCACCTAGTTTAAAGCAAAGAAGCTCTAGCGCCAGATGGAACATTTGTTTTCGCATTGAAAGTGGGCTCACGAGTGGAATTCACTTAGTCAGGACATTTATTTATATGGTCTACAAAATGATCACGTACAGCCGTCATGAATTTCAGATGATTCCGATAAGTGCGGCATTGCATTCCGTGAACGAGTATTTGCGAAGAATGAATTTCTTAGTCAAGTTTGAAAAATATTTCACCTGTGATGAACCGATGTGGACAGATAGTTCTGATATTGCATTAACGGTGTGCCGAATGCGTTTACTACGTTATCGAAATAACAGTACGACATTTGGCAGAAGTCACTTTCCTAAATCGTCTTCCTTATTGATAACCAAGCAATAACACAGCAGACGAAACTAATATACAATTGTAATATATTTTCCTTTATAATTATATTATATGTTACATGCAATAGAATTTGTTTTTCGAACGGAATACTAACATTACAATTAGAACATATGTTGCTGGTCGGCAAACTTATCTTTGTTTGCAAACTCATACGTAGGTTGTTTTAACAAATTAATATTTACGATGTAATGTTTACAATTTTGCAATTTTACCATTTAAACCGATATGCCGTCGATTCAGTAAAGTCATTACTGTTGCGAAGCAGCTGCTATAAAGAAATTCAACATATGCGATGATTGATGATTTGTTTTAATTCGGGCCAGTTCAATGACAGAATTGTTAATCGCATACACTAGCTGAAGAGAAACCAATTCTAAGGTGGAATGGAACGAAATGCCTTATATTGTCATGTGTAAAAATATATTCTATTTATATATATTAATATATGTACAAATGTTTACATTTTATATATACAAACATTTAATTTCAAAGTATTACTTGTAATTTAAGCAGATAATATTAAAACAAAATTCCGAGATATTTTACAAAATTCCTCTTGTGCCCTAATTAATATATTTTATTAAAATAGAATAAAGTATTATGAGTGTGGGGATGAATTTTAAATTTTGGCAACACTATAAATCTCGTCAATTTTTTTAGTTCGAAAAAAATCGTGTGCGTTAAGACATTTGGATTTTGTGCTTGGGATAGGAAAATAATTTTTTTACTTTTATTTTTCTTATCTGTGCATTGAAAGCTTTTTATTTTTCATTATTTCCTTTCACATAATTAAAGGCAGATAAATGTAAGTGCTCAGGCTGATTAAAAATTTCACTCCATTTATTCTGTTCGAATGACAATCACATCACTGGAAAAAGTGATGTATAAAAATGTGAGTGCCCCGGATTTTTTTTTCTTTTTTTTAATAATAAAGAAAATATTAAATTTATAAAAAGAATTTTTTAAGAGTATCGATTAAAAAAATGTCAAGTACAAATATATGTAATATGTTTGCTCTGCTTATAGAATTGCTATAAGGTATTACTCATCGTCTCTGCGTCCCCTTTTTCGTTATTATAGTACAGCAGCAGTAATCACAGTGCATATTCTTTAAGTGCGTGTATATATGTATGCAATGTAATAAATGCTAAATATGTATTCGTTTTTCTGACGTTTTAATTACATGTGTGTGATTTCATATTGGTGAATAAAAATAAATTTATCCTTGTGTACTAAGAATACCCTTTGAGTTTCTTTGTTAAAGCGCTTAATAATATAAATACCCAGCTTGAAAGACTGGCGTTGCCGAATTGTGTATAATATTTGTTATAATTTTGCAAAGATTTCGATTCTTAGTTTTTTTTTAAATATCTATGCTATGCGTTCTAAAGTGTTAATGTTCGAAATTTTTGCTGCCTGCTTCTTTGGTCGTTTGTTTACCCTTTTGTGCTGAGCAAATGTAATGGATAGCCAAGTGTATGTGAAAGTGTTGTGTCTCGATTAATGTTAACACTTATATCTGCTATTGTCAACCCGTATATAAATTTTCCGGTCCTTATAAATCTATTTTTGTTTCAAAAAGTATCCCTACAAAAGAGTCTGTAGTTCGTTATTTGCTTTATCTCACTTACTTCATATTTGTCTGCCATTTGTGTTTTATATACGATAGCAATTATTAGATACAAAAAAAAAACAAACAATTTCAAAGTGAGCAATTTTTATTGATGTGTACAAACTAATGATATAAACATTTTCATCTGTCTACTAAATTACACGACGCCATCCAGATCCGAACCATTATCACTGCCCTGAGAATGCTGTGACGTGTATATAAACTATAAGCATTACTGGAAATAATTTTAATCAGTAATCACCTTGGACCTCAGAATAAAACGTCTGATTGTAAAACGTGCGCAACCAATGCTTACTTTTTCTATACAAGCGATTTAGATGAAGTCTATATAAAATACATACATATCAAAAGAGGTAAGTACAGACAGCACGGTTTGCATAGTTTTAAATCCATTAGAAAACTATTAAATGTCTAATAAATGTCTAAGGTATAATTAAAAATGTTTAGGTCATGCTTGTAAAGATGTGAACTGTCTTTAATAGTGGCCATCGTAAAATTAAATAGATCCACCCTTTCCCATGTACCCCAGATATATACACAGTACATAGCATTAATTACAGCGAATTAACAGCTGTAGGACGGTCGATTTTCGCATAGGTCGTTATATCCCGAGGGAGAACATCACCACTATTAGATTTTTCAGAAAATAAATTTTTTTTTTGTTGGATGAATGATCCCGTTGACAATCAAGATTGATACAAAAGTGTACTTGTGAAGGTGGCGAAAATGTATGTGATTCAAAAACTTGCTTTCGGAACAAAGCTGTGCAGCAGTATATGGATGCTTTAAACTACAATCACGATTTCTTCAAGCGGCATAACATTTTTCACTCGTATATCTTACAATATCTTCAAAGCAACGACTTTCTAGCAAGCAAGTAAGGCATTTTCAAAAGGTTATTTTAAATATTATTTAATTTCTTTGATCGAAAATTGGCTTCAATGATACAGAAATGCATATTTTTAAATTTCCCTACGTACTTTACTGATTGCAGGCATGCAGGTTAAGCCATTTTTTTAGTGTCCAAATTGGACCAACTACACAATTTGTCGCAGAGTTCTTTATCTGAAAGATATCTGGCGAGAATGCTTCCGATTCCAAAATATTTTCATATTTTTGAAAACAATTCTTCTTTAATACATATATGTTTGCGTAATAATTCCCTCTACTTCCACACAGGAAAAGTGATGCTCCTCATTAGAATGGTCCCTTAAGTAAAAACTGAACATGAAAGTCGAAATCGAAAGCCTTTGTTAGAAACTAAACCAACGTTGTTTTGCCAATCGAAGCATACGAAATTCGAATATAGGCTTAACATTGATCAGCCAAACCCTTGAGACGTTTTGTATTCAAAATTTACTAGATTTATTAGATAGTGAGCATACATACACAATGTGTGCATGCCTAGTAACTGTGATTTGTATATAAATATAAGTCTTTAAATTCATTCCAGGAATATAATTTAAATTAGGAAATCTATATAGCGTTTTAAGAGATTTTTTTGTTGTTTTTGGTGTTGTACTTATCATCTAAGAAGAGGCAAGTATAAATTTCTGCGCGAGAAAGTATAAAATCTGCTTATAGCACTTCTCCACGGAATTGAAACAAGCCCTCAAAATGAAATATCTTACACCATATTGTTTCTAGTTGCATAAAAATCGATACGGGACTAATCAAAAAAAAGTCCTAAATAATATTTAAACATTATAATTGACATTTTTTACAGTTCGATTTTTACAGTCACGATTCGATGAGGAAGCACTTCAATGTTTATCAGCAAAATTGCTGATGATGTTATGCATTGAAAATTGACTTTCACTGTAACAATAGCCTAAAAGTCCATTGTTAGCAATCGGGAAGATAGAGCACAAAATTTACCTGTCAGATAAAAGTCATGAACTCATGGACTAAAGGATGGAGAAAACAAATTTTTAAACTTATTACACGAAAAACAAAAACTTTATATAAACAAAAAAATGGGACAAGGAAATAAAGGCTTTGTGTTGTCATTTTCGGTGCAAGGACAACTCTAGTATCATATCAATAATTCATTTTGTGGTAGGTTTAAAAATTACAAAGTATTTCCTTGACTAAGGGCCAATCATTTAGCCTATGAGGAGAATCTTCCCTTTGAGTTGTCAGAGCAATTAAGAAGACGAAAAAGGGATTTCAGTGTCTTCGTCCACCAAGGGTTTATTAGTAGGCGGCAAACGGCTAGAGATGGACCCCCAGCCAATTGATTCGGAATCTTAACCTAATCCAATAAATAAATTCTGATGCCACAATTGGAATTTGAAAAATATATCATTTGAAAAAGTAGAGAAGTTGCAGATAAATTGCGATTATCTATATAAAAATTCTCAACATAACGAAAGGGCGTTAGTGGTACTTCACAACGTTTCATATGATCCTGTAACTTATAAATCCCCATTCGATAGCAGGCAAGCATCCAGTATTTTTTTCTGTGTATAATTTTACACAAAGAAAGAATTTTTCTTTAATCATTTTATAAAAAATTTATAATATAAACATATAAACAAAAAGATATATGCATTTTATTTAACCTTTCCTTTCTTGGGAAGAATTAAAATAAATAAATAAGAAATTCAAACAAAAGATATGATGAGCGTATAGAAAACACATTTTTATATCGACTACGGCTGGAAAGTCCATTCGCAACTCGTGAACGTGTGCATGTATGTACCTAATCTTGAAATGATCGAATCGACTTACCTTTGTTCATTTCTTCCCTCATTTTCTCGTTCGTATCTTAATCGTCAGTCGATAGTTACAAAAAGTGAGGCTTGGCGTGTAATTGCATATATCAGCTATAGAAATGGGCGCGTTTCACCTACAAACATGTAAAAATAAAAAAAAATTTTTTTTAATTATAATTACATCAGTAGATTGGTGGTATATATCGTTGTTGAATGTGTTTCGAAAAATATAATTTACAGAACACTTTTTTTATTTTCGTAACTAATTCGAAACGATTAAAAAGACCATAGCCGGCCACGACCCGACTTTAAATATGCTACACCGCTCTACGGTTATTCATATAACGACTTTTAAAAATAGGACGTTATATGGGAAGTGATCAAAAAAATGGAGCGATTCAAGCCATGTTCAATAGCGTTCATCCTTGGGTCGGTGTATCCAATTTCATTGAAATATTTCCAAAATTGCGATCCGAAAATATGACAGACAAAAGGATAGACATGCTTAAATCTATTTAGTAAGTGATACTGAATCGATCGGTATAATAAAAGGCGCGGGTATAGATGGTGTGTATATCCGCAGAAACTAATTATAACCTTCTAGCAAGTGGTGTAGGTGATAAAAACTCGATTAAGAAATATCTCAAAGGCTTTACACATTAATAAGTGCATAATAAATTTTTAAAGGACATTGAATGAATATATGTATGTTCCTCGAAAATGTATGCTCAATGTGTTATTTAGTTAGCAACAGTTGACTTCAAATTGTTTGGCCAATTGCTGAGAAGTTGCCTCTGACTCTCTTCAGAATAGATAAGATACGCTCTTTACACTTATAACCTCTACTTCACTTCTTCATATGGCACACTAACTATTCAACCTCCAATAATCCCAGGCAGGTATGTCTTTACAACGCACATACTCCTGGAACTCCTGGAAGCGAAACAATTACAATTTTAACAATTCGGAATGTTGTGGTCGGGCAAACCCTGCTTCACTTCACTTCATTTCATACAAGGACGTAATAGAATATCGAAAATTAAGTGTTGTTATCATGCAAAGTCTTACTTTCCATAACAATCGTTATATGGAAAAGTGCTTGGTAAATAATTCTAAGTCGTCGTTATATTGTCATATACTAAGTCGTTATTTTGTATGGAATAGTACAAATCCACTTGTGTTTCATTAAAATGAGTTACATTTGTCACAACGTTCATACGGGGGATCTCTAAAACACGTTTTCATTCCATTAACATTTTGCACTACGCCACTTGTACAGGGTATCTTAAGTTGACGCGGACATAGGTAACACCCGACGAAGGGCATAAGGTAAACCCAACTTCTTTTATACCGACCAATTCAAAATCATTTTTTGAATCGACTCAAGCTTGTCTGTCCGTGAACTACGGGTTGCGATTTGTAAGATAATTTATTATCTCGACGACGAGCACCATTGGTTCAATTTTTCCACCTTTATTTTAAAAAGTCGTTATATGGAAAATATACAATTTTAAAAATTTTGCAACAAAACTCATTCTAAATTGATATGAAAAATTTGGTTCGGCTGGGTCAATTCTTGGGGCCCACTTGGCATGAAAAAGTTTTCGTACTATGTCAAGTACGAGACGGAGAAAGTGAAAGTTTACTTAACCGCTTTAGCTTAGTGCCAAGTGTTGCGAAAAAACGAAATTCAGATCACGAGAATCCTTGATCGATAACCTTGCCAACGGTGTATCATATTTATAAAGTTTCTTCGGAGACATTTTTTTTTCGATTCCTTGAACATTTGTTTCTATAAAGCATAGCTGCTAAATAAAGGGTGTGAAGTTATATCTAACCGTTTGAGTACCAAGCAGCGCGATCCTGCTGTTCAGATTTCATATCGTGAAAACCCACATAGTTTTGAAAAAATACTTTTGAAGAATCCCCAGCAGCGCGATCGCGCTGTTTAGATCTTATTTCAAAACTGTGTGTCGAGAAAACCCAGACAGCGCAATCGCGCTGGGACTCAAACGGTTAAACATAACTAGCAAATGCACAAACCAAAAATTTTAACAGAGCTCTGTTAAATGGAGCCTTGACAAAATAGACATTTTCTCAATTTTTTAAAAAAATACCTTTATGTAAATGAATTAACCTTTGAAGGCAAAAAATGTTTAGACAATGTCTACTATGGGAAAACCATGCCCTGCGACAAAATGAGACTAGTATGACGTGAATCCTCGATTAATAGCCTTTCGAGCAGTGTGCAGGTTATATTCAGTTTTGCTCGAAGAAATTTTTCATATGACTTTGAAAATTTCCCTACTTTTAACATAATATAGGCCAACATATAAGGAATGGTTGAAAGGTCTTTGTGGGAAAACCATGATAAAATTTTTTCTTTGCAGGTGTTAATTAATTTACATAAGGACATCTTTTGTTTGCAATATTTTTTGAAAAAATTTTAGAAAACTTCTATTCTAACTATATTTTCATTTAAATCCCTGCGAGACTTTGTTTACCAGAGCTCTGTTAAAATGTTTGGATTGTGCCTTTGCTAGTCAAATTTAAATACAACTTCAGACCCTGATAAAAGTGGATAGGATATAAAAATATTTACAAAGTGCATAATATTTGAAAAATTCTCAAGGACAATCAATTGTTTAAGGTTATATCAAGAAGCGACCTTTTCATAGCTATACTCCATTTTCTTTCAGCTGCCTGCCTCAGTTTTTAAAGTGTGTACACGTATGTTAAATTGACGACAAAGCCGTCTCCGATAAATTTGGAATTTTCAATTGTGTTTTAAATCTCTCTTTTACCATCCTCTCATTGTTGGAACCTTCCTTTAAGGGCCCAAAAATTAAGCTACAGAGCTAAATGGATGGAAATACAAAAAAACTTTCTTAACATTATAATCAAAGTGTGTCGTCGACGTCGTCATTCAATGTGGGCGAAAGTGATTTAGACAGACCGGTTTTTTTTTTTTTTATAGAATTGTATTAAACTCTTGGTCATAAAATAAACGAAAACCCTAAAGTCCTTATTGCAAACGATTTATTATATTATTTGAGTATGAGTAAGATAGGCTGACTCCTTCTAGGTTCTTTTATTAGTATCGAGTTTGACTTTCTTTTATTAACTATTTTTTTCTTTTTTCTTTCGCTATTTTTATGATTAATAATAATAATAATAATAATAATAATAATAATAACAATAATAATAATTATAATGCTTTAGCTATTTGGTTCCGTTTTGTTTGTTCAATCTGCTGCATTTAATTAGTATTCTATGTCGCCAGTGTATTTTATTGTATTTTTAACATTATAGCGCTATATGGATGAGAGAGGGACGATAGGCGCGTATGGTGTTATAAAAGTAATTATTTGTAAAAATGCCTGAAATGTCTATGCTTATATGCGCGGACGTAAACATATACATCTTCAAAATTCGATATATGTACACTTTAAGCGAATATGTGTTTCCAATAAAACAAAAAAACAACAAAAAAAAAAGTTATCATTTCCGTACGCTGTAAAAAGCGCTGTTGCAGATAATGAATGGAGGGGAATGATAATAAGCATAGACTTTGTGGCCATAAACCTATTGGATTTTTTCTTTCTTTTTTTTTTTGCTGTTGTCTGAATGAATGCATGAATTTTGCATATACGGACGCATTGTTGATTTTATTGAGAGGATGAATTTTTATGTGACTCTACAATTTGTTCATTGTTCATTCACGCCAGGCAAGCAGCGTATTCAATTTGTCAAACGTTTTCCACGTATTAAAATGCTCATTATCGGCAAATGCACGTAAGCAGAGTTAATTTAATTGATCCGTTTATCTGAAATCATGACTAGGAGGAGACACAGTGCCACCTTGAGATGTTCAGAATCGAGTCAATCCTGATTTGAAAGTTTTCCTAATTGACTCGCGTGAAGGAGTAAATGTATCCGAAAATCATGTAAATTGTTTGTATACTTAGGGTGAGAATATTTACGGGTCCCTCGCGAGAATAATATTTGAATCATATTATTACGGACACTTGAGCGTTCTGAATGTACATAAAGCGCGTATTATATTTATTATCACGGTCTATACGGGTATCAAAGTGTCATGACTAATGCAAAGATATTTGCAAGAGTGGAACCTTTTCCCGAAAACGACCTTGTCGACAACACCTTCGGTCAAAAAAAAGAAGGCAGTTATGTTTTCCATACCACACAAGAATTGGAGGGCGGTCTATTCCCAAAATATAATATGACATGATACCTCAACACCTTTTCTAGTTCATCATGTTCGTAATCAAAGCCAAAAAAGCTAACGTTCGCTCACATTTTTCCGATAAACACAAGCATGCATTAAAGTCACGGAGGATAACACGTATTCGTGATAATCGTAACGTTATTGATATCCGATTTTCTGCCAATAATCTGTCTCTCTGCGCTACAGTGCCTTAGTTCCATTCCAAACTTTTACTTTTTGTCGCACTCGTCAAGAGATTTAACTGAAATGTCAATAAAACCGTATCCTCACAATTGTAACCTCAAAGAATTTTGCAGGTCATAATTAATTAACTCTCTCTTGCATAAAATATTTGTTCGACAGATTCGATAATTAGCAAAATCTGCCGCGTATATATATAAAATGAATGGATGGAATATGTAAATATTGGTCTTAGCGAAAGTTCGCAACCATAAGACATTATATGTATGTGTAGGCAAGTCTTGACAAGTTGTACAAAAGACCTGATATTAAATTTTGTACGATATACGATGCGATGATGCGTACGCTGTCTATGTCAAGTAAATGACCTGCAATCAACAAGTATTGCGAACAAGTCATATTCGATCCGTTATATGCCGAATTTTGTTGTTATGTTCTTTTACGAGTCATCGCACCTTTGCCCTATTTTCTTTGTGATATCGCGAATGCGAAGTGTATGCATTTACCTCGTGCATGAAAGCAATTGCAAACAATGGCAGAAGAAGCGGAACGAAGTAAACTGAAAACATCCACCCTACATTCAAATGACATACTTAAAGCTATTAGCGGGTTTAATCAAGCTTTCAAAATTGAATTTCATAAAAGAAAAGATATAAGGAAAAAATTAATAATAAACAAATAAAAGTAATTTACATAAATTACGCAAAACATTCGATTGTCTGTTCACCTCCCCACCCCCTGGGCATATATGCTTTATAGCATGCATAAAGTGCACCGATGTCGTTATCAGCGTAAATAGGACAAACAAACAACTTAGCCATATTGTCTGTCTGTTTAATTCGCGGTTGTAACCTACAAAAAACCGCTCTTCCGGTCTCGGCATTCCTGCTGAAACCGCTCTTCCGATCTAAAGTCGCCAAGTCGATGCGTACATTACCGAATTAGGAGTGAGACGAGCAAACTGAGATCGTATATTCATATATGAGAAATCTCATCATATATGAGAAATCTCCGCGGCTTCGGGATACTTTTTCTACACTATTCTTCTCATATCGTTTCAAACTGGTATGTGGCTGATGTTTAGCGCCTCCGTTATTCCTGACAACTTACGTGTCGGTCTTGCTCGAACCAGTTGCTCGAAATCGCGAGCAAACTACTGCTGGGTAGTTCCTTCACTTACAACATTCTCATCGAACACTTAAAAAGCATCATATAGCGAATTTCTTCAAAGTAATATGACTTTTTACACGAGTAAAGAATTGGAAAACTATCTTCACAGAAAATGTAAGCTGAAATGTCATCTTTTAAGCACATGTTCGCTTGAGGCAATCTGGTGTTGTGTTGCCCGATATATAGGCATTAACAAGGGTGTGAAGATAAATTCGAATTTAACTAGCAAAGACACCTACCAATATTAAATAATTCCAATTAAAATCCAGTTGGATTTTGTAATTTGTATGTAGCGTAAAATGCATATGGGAAAACACCCAAATTTGAGACCCTAGTGCGGCCAAACTAAAAAATGTCACCTATATTCACCTTTATCACGTGAATCTATATGAAATTTCAAAAAATCGTTAAAAATAGTTCCGTGTAGAAAAGTTTAATTTTTTTTGCTGATTCGATATCGGTACTTTTATATAGATTCACGTGATATAGGTGAACATAGGTGACATTTTCTAGTTTGGCCGCACAAGAGTCTCAAATTTGGGTGTTCCCCCATATGCGTTTTACGCTACATACAAATGTCAAAATCCAACTGGATTTTAATTGGAATTATTTAATAAACCGCGGAGACTTTTTATATGGCCCAATAAATAAATATACGATGATGATTTATCATATGACAAATGTAATATAATATTGATAGTGCATCAATGCAAACTACTTAAGTGATGGACACCAGTAGAATATATATATGGATATATATATATATAATCGCTCTTATTTATTATTATAATAATTAAAAGACTTTTTCATTTTATCTTTTCAGATACCACCAACATCACTGTACGTAAATATATATATATATATATATATATATATGTATATGTATATGTATATATATATATTCATATACGTGCATACATATATACATGTATATAGATATCGATATATAAGAAACAAAGAATTTCATCATCACAATAGTGAAAATCCATCCAATTGAAAACGTTCTCATAACACAATACCTAAAATAAGCAAATAAAACAAATCAACTATAAATTGCTTTCTTCCACAAAATTACTTCAGCAGTTTTTTTTATACTTCATACAAAAGAGCTCAAATAATACTCTATATATAAAAAGCAAAAAGAAATAAAAAAAATAAAAAAAAGGGGAAATTTTTATAAAATCTTAAATTCTCTATCGTCATAATAATAATTTTGTATGTGAAGTGAACGCTTCAAATAATTCAACATTTACCATACATAAGTTTATCTACAATTGCGAAGAAAAGCAAGGAAAAGCAAACAGGCAAATGAAATAATAGCGTCTTTAACCATGGAGTTTTGCAATGCTTGAACGTTTCCGTTTAAGTAATTTAAGTCATTATCGTTTCCGATCTACAGAACTGGCTCGAGATAAGAAGCAGAGACAACAATGTGTCACTGTATTATTTCTAGATGACACCACGCACACGTTTCGTATAGAGGTAAGTTGTTGTTGTTGGAGTTATCGGAGTATTTGTGAACCTCTATTTATGTGTTACGAGTTAATCTAAGATAATTTATAACAAATATTTTATATATGAAACGACATCGGCGTCACTGATGAATGAATTTCGAATGATGACAACAGTTAAATAAGCAGCAGGATCCTATTATGACCGCGATGACCATACACATGTACATGTGTACATTAGATTATAACGCGATATGATGTATTATTTCAGTTTACTTATTATTACATTTAGTGTTTAATCGTTCATCGATATTCGTGTCAAATTTCGACAATTTTATTACACTTGTATACACTCATGAAGCAACCGGGAGTGAAAAGACTATTCTGGCTACAAGTTAGAAGAGTTACGGATGATCCGAAATTGCCGATGACGCGTAACTTTCGGATATATGACAGCTCTGCTAGGTATTTAAGTTTGCGTTGACTCTAGAACTCTAGCTGAACAGTTATCGTCCGCAAGCTTGCTTTGTGCTGTATAAAGCATAGAACAAACATAGAGCATCGAACGATAAGGTATTGCAAGATTTGAAATCATTAAATTCCTCTTATCTCCCGAATTCAGAGGACTGGCCTTGCGGTCTTCTTATATACTGTGCAGTGCAACACCATCACACCCTTGCATCGTTGCATGCGTCTTTAATCGTTTCGTTCAAATAGGCAGACCTGCTTTTACTTGTTAGCGCGGATGAGTTTTGTGCTTCCACTTGATGAAAACAATATTAAATATCTGGTTGAAAACTATATGGGAACCCATTGCTAACTATTTGAGCGCACAATTTTTAGCTACATTAACAAGTTTATTGGAGGCGGGGCGTGGCGGCGTTGTTGATAGAAGGAAATTTTGGAAAGACAAGTAAGAAAATTAAATTCGCTCGGGACCGAATATTTTATCACCATCACCGTTTACCCCAAAAGAAGACAAACGAAGTAAGAGAACAAAATTTTTAGGGAGTGTGCGCAGCTGATTTCTTCTATTTTCAAAATAAAAGGTTTTGTCGTCGGGGCATGTGGGCGTGTTGTAGGCGTGTCCTTTGAAAAGTTTAGCCTAATTTCAAATTCTTTTGCAAAGTTACGCAAGCAGACAGATGGACAGACGAACAGGCGGACATGTTTAGGTGCGGTCAAGAGTTGAAGATCGTGTTTTTGAAAGAAACGGGAATAAAGTTCTGAAATATGTTATACACATGGTTTCCGTATCACAATTAATTTTTCATTCTTTCTACGTTTTTTCCTTAAAAGTGCTTTGCCACATTCAAAAATTGTTTCGCAGGCAAGAAAACTTATAGTTCTGTAGACGAATTCATAATTAATAGCGAAAATATCCCAGATCTCAGGCTGTTCATTCCTTCTTGGCGGAAGCACTGACACTTTTCAAATCGCTCTTATTTCTATTCAACGTTCGTCTCGATGATGCTACTACGCTATCGAATTTTGGCTTTCAAATGGTTTTTAAATGAACATAAACACACCTGAAGAGATCTGTTGGCACATTGGAGAAGTTTGAAACGTAACAGTTGAAGCACTAGACCGTAACTTACTACTAGTAGGAAGTTTTTTTTTTTTGGCACATGGTCGCGCTTCAGAAAAGAGATCGAAATTTCAAGAAAGCATTTTACCGCCTACTCTTGAAGATTCAAGGCATCTCTGCTGAGCCAATAGAAAAAAAAAATATAGGATTTTCTTTAAAGGGTATAGATAGAGGCTTCCCCTTTAATTTAGCTGAATATATATATTGCTTGAATTCTTCAAATTTCGACTATTACATGGAGGAACGAAGGTAGATGATGTGTTTTCCTTGTTTCGTCAAGTGGCCAAGCCTTGTTTTTGATTGAGAGTTTGACAGTTTTTGCAGAGAAATAATGTAAAGAATTTTCTTTGAGAAATCGTGAAGAGTTAATTCATTTATAATTTCAATTTCTCCTGCAAACATACATACTTACATGGGTGTGCTGCTTTCTGCTGCTTAATTTCAGGGTTTTTTTTTTTTTTTTTTTTTTTTGGATATCGTACAATAATTAAACCGTTTTATAAAACTACGGTTGAATGAAATTTTCATTTATATATATATATCATGTATGCATACGTACATATACGCGGCTTGACACATATACACATGTAAACACTTTTTAAACAATAATTATATCATGTTTTCATAGCGCAATCATTTAAAAATAAATCTACTAAAAAACATATCAATAGATAGGCATTCATGTAAATGTGTGGGTCATTCTTCCCAGGTATTTACTGAAATAATTGTACGAGAAAGTCTGCAATATATTAAATAATTGAAAGCTGCGGTTACGCCAGGCGATTTTCTTTCCTTATTGGCCACAGCAAGAGCGTGCATGTGTTCTTAACGCAAAAGCTTTATATGTAACGTGTAGAGGAACAAAAATGTTTCTTATTATTCATTAATAATATTTGCATCTTCTTCTTTTTCTAACTTTTCTTTACTTAAGCGCACTTAGTCGATTTTGATGAAAGTAAATGAATGCATCGCGAGGGCTAGTTTGCGTTGAAATCCCATTGGATTCGGTTATCGTAACATCCTCTCTTCGAAAAAGCTACAACGCAAAGCTACTTACGGTACATGGTTATATTAAGTTTGAGCGGGTGTACGCAACACCCAGAAGGACTTGAGATAGACCCACGTTTTACTGATTGATTGATTCAGAATAGCTTTGCATCGATCTAAGTTTGTCTGTTCGTCTGTCTATCTGTCCGTTTTGTTTTTTTTTTGTTCAATCTACATTTTCACGAAATCTGGTACACAGGCTTGCTTCTTTCTGCTCAAGAACGAGTGCTATTGAAAAATGGTGTAGATCTAAGACTGTCCGTCTTGTTTTCTTGTGTTTAACGTATCGCAAAGCCACAAAGCTTGACACGTTCCGACAACCTTTGATAAACTGATGTGTTTCAGCGTGTTCAACGACGATCGCAACGACGATTTGTGTGTTTGTTTAATTTCTTTTCTGTTCGCTCAATCCAAAATTGTTTTATATGATAACGGCTTCATTATTGAAATTAAGAATATTAGGCTTATGTTCATAGTAAAACAATTCAAATACACGATTAACTAAATACAAAGAATTAATAAAAAAAGATCTGACGACTGTACGATGAATTTACAACTTGACTCGTCGACTTCACGGCAAGTCCACACATACCAAACAACAAAAATGAAATTTTGACTTTTTTCCATTTAAGAAGCTCACCAATAAGTAGTAAATGGACTTGATATTGATATTGAACTATTGATATTGATATCAAACGTTAATCAAGAATGCGAGTAGATTTATGTAAAATCTTTTAATATAAGCGATCCATCTTGTCCCTTTCCGATGTTGTATCGTGATAACAATTTTGTAATTTCTTTTCAACTATTTCAGAAGATTCCATAATTTAATCATGAAAAAGTGTAGGTAGCGAAATAAAAGAGGTTCTACTACAGACGAATTTTTGAAAGACAGTCACGTTATTTATATAATATTGATACGTTTGAATTATTTACTCATTCACATTTAATATAAAAGACACTTGCATAGCAGCGCTAATAAAGACGAAAAAATAATCATTTTAACTTCTCTACCTCTATCGTAGAAACGTGCTAAAGGCGCTGATTTGCTTGAGCAAGTGTATCAGTTTCTTGAATTATCCGAAAGGGACTATTTTGGCTTACTCTTTCCCTCAAAGCCCGGCGATGTTGTAGTAAGTAATCGTAATTGCAACAAAACTTTCATAATTTGCAGTTCTTTTTCTTCAATCATTTCAGAGATGGGTTGACGCTCAAAAACTGTTTAAAAAGCAATGTAACAATATTGCTTTGGACAATGACTCCGTTCCATTATTAGAATTTAGAGTTAAGGTGAGTTTAAAGTTAAGGTTTTGTATTCATCTGTGTTATCCTTGCGTAAATAACATTTTGAATCCAAAATTTTCAATGCATTTTTTCTTCCTTTCAGTTTTATGTAAGTGATCCCAGTCGTTTACAGGAAGAATATACACGCTATCAATTTTATTTACAAATTAAACGTAACATATTTTTGGGCAAACTGCCATGTTCAAATAATACACAATGCCTACTGGCTAGTTACACTGTCCAGTGTAAGTTTTTTTATTTGTCCGCTCATGCTCGTGTTCGTTGTTGAATTGTAATTGTGTTATTAATCTTTGTACGATTATTTAGCTGAGCTTGGAGACTTTAATCCGCATGAGCATCAAATGGGTTATCTAAGTAATATGCAATTATTGGCGGATCAGACTGTTGAGGCAGAACGTAAAATATCAGAACTGCACAAATTGCATCGTGGCCAGCTGCCAGCGGACGCTGAATACAATTATTTGGAACACGCCAAAAGGCTTGATTTATATGGCATCGATTTGCATAAAGCTATTGTAATTTTTGTAAAGAGATTTTGTAAATATTTAGTGAAAATTTATTTGTTATTATTTTCTCGAACAGGACTCAAACAGCAAAGAATTGCAATTGGGCGTCTCGGCGATAGGACTCTTAGTTTTTCAAAACTCTTTACGCGTTAATACATTTTCATGGTCCAAGATGGTAAAGGTTTCATTCAAACGAAAAGACTTCTTCATACAATTACGCCGGGAACCGGTAATTGAAATTGAATATTCCAACCACGTTTATATTGTATAATGGAAACACTTTTTTTTTTTTTTTTTTTGTTTAATGCAGTCCGAAAATTATGATACTTTGCTTGGCTTTAGCATGACCTCGCACAAGCATGCGAAAGCCTTATGGAAATCTTGTGTTGAACATCATTCATTCTTTCGCCTCAAGCGGCCACATCGGCTATCACGTTTTTTAAATTTAACTTTGGGGTCTAAGTATGTTTTATCACATTGTCTAGAGTCATAGCGCATTTATTATTGCATATAAATTGAATTTTAGGTTCTATTATTCTGGTCGCACGGAATTGCAAGCTGTTCAAGAGTCTAAACAACGTGGCAAAATACATAAGGTATTCATACGTTCGCCCAGTAAACGATTAGCTGCAGGGGGGCCGATAGGTGCTGCGTTACCTTTAGCTAACGGTTGCAGTGGCTCGGATAGTAATGGCAGTGTAACGCAAAATGGCAAAGCTCCGTCCGCTTTAGCAGCTCATACGTCCATTTTGACTATAACTAAGACAAGCCGTCCTCATGACAATAAAGTTACGTCCAAACAAACTGATTCAATGCCACGGAAAGCCTGGGAACAACAAAGTGATGAATACGACATACAACTGTTAGTTTGAACAGACTTATATATATATAGACTTTTTGAATAACTTAATCTTTTTCATTTCTTTGCAATAGTTTTGAGTCTCCAGTGCCACCTACTTATAGTACCGGTTCACATAGTCCAAATAGTGGCCAGCCATTAGGAGCGGCGATTACTACTTACATAAACGGCTGTACCACAGCAGCGGAGAGTGGTAATGATTTAGTTACTATACGTTTATTGGCTGACGAACAAGGCCGATTTGGCTTTAACGTGAAGGGTGGTATTGATTTAGGTTTACCCGTTCAAGTATCGAAAGTTGTGCCGAATACTCCAGCAGATCGCTGCATACCACGTGTACGTGAAGGCGATGAAGTGGTATTAATTAATGGCCGTGAAGTGCAGGGTTTGAAACATGATCAGGTCGTCACGATGATCCGAGAATGTCGTAACATTCGCAATGGGGAGCTTTTACTAACAATGAGACCTTTTCCACTAGCTCCAGTTCTCAGCGAGGAAGAGGAACCGTTATATCAATATGTACCCGAAAACGATGAGATTTGTTCACATTCCAATCTCTTAGATGGTGATGCATTATTCACACAAAGTCTATTGCTTCTAAGTGACGGTTTGGCTTCTGGTGCTTTATTGGCTCAGTACGAATTGATGTATAGGAAGAACCCGGATTTGGCCATTACAGAAGCGCGCAAACCCGAGAATGTTGCCAAAAATCGCTATCGTGATATATCGCCCTACGATTGTACTCGGGTAACTTTGGTTAACTCCTCAACCGGTGATTACATCAACGCCAACTACGTTAATATGGAAATACCTGGAGGTATTATCAATCGTTATATAGCCACACAAGGACCCCTAGCTAACACTACAACCGATTTTTGGCGCATGGTGCAACAAGAAAGTAGCCATTTAGTAGTTATGTTAACTACCGTCATGGAAGCGGGTCGTCAAAAGTGCCATCAATATTGGCCTTTGACGGGCGATGAACTGCAGTTGGGCGAAGGTTTCTCTGTCAGATGTCTCAGTGAAAAGCCCGACGAAACAGGTTCTTTTGTTTTCCGTGAATTCTTGTTGTGCGACAAACGGTCGGGTGAACAACGTCATATTCAACATATGCAGTATTTAGCATGGCCTGATCATTGTGTACCTTCTGATCCAAATCTATTTTTGGAATTTGTTGAACGCGTTAGAATGGCCAGAAATCGTACGCTATTGCAGGAAATTGAAGAAAGTCTTAAACAAGTCCGTTTGCTAGATGCCGACGCCGATGAAAACGGTGGTCTAATGGGTGAACGTAAATGTGCTGCCAGTAACGGTGCTACACCCGAAGACGAAACACCGGTATCGACAAGTGTTCATCAGTAAGTTTTTGCACAAAAAAAATTAAATTTTGAATTCTAAATTTTTGTACATTCTAGATGCATTAGTGCTGCCAATCCTCCTGTGATAGTCCATTGTTCGGCTGGCATTGGCCGTACGGGTGTTTTGATTCTGATGGATACTGCCTTGGCTTTGATGGAATCCCGTGAAGCAGTCTACCCATTGGATATAGTAAGAACTATGCGTGATCAACGTGCTTGTATGGTGCAAAATGTGGTAGGTACACAAACTTATGGACCACGTTTTCTATTTAAAAAAGGAGCGACAAATCAATGTATTGAAACAAATTTTCTACAGATATTTCTGCGTTAGTTGATGAGCTCAAAAAATTTCTTTAATTATTATTTAAAAACAAGACGCACGTGAAGCAGGCTTAGCAAGTTCAGGACCCATCATGGTCCCTCGGGCTCCCATGTTGACTAGACGGTCAGCTCTTTCGTGGTCATATTAGGTGCAAATCATTGCGCCTGCCTAGCTCCTTCCGTGTTAGAAGGCACTCCAACACAAACCAAGATGTTATCATTCGCCTCTTTAGGAACGTTAATGCGGCTTGACTGTGGGAGTAAATGCAGATCCGCTCTCTCCTGCACTATCTTCTTAAGCAGTCAGAGGCCCATGCAGTGGCTGCGCTTTGCTTGGAATATCAAGGAACTATATTCCACATTGCTAGTAATACAAGGCTTGTTGGCAGCTGCCCCTTTTCACAGCACTCCATATCGACTTACCAAATGGTTACCTCAGAAAGCTAATAAAAGAAGGCTTGTTTTACTTTTGTTTTAAATAAATAAACAAACTTATGTAGAATAATTTTCAAGCGATGTGTAACTTTCTCTCGGTTCTGCACCCTTGGTTCACTTCTCCAGATCAAATTTAATTTTGAATATGATCAGTCTGCAATCGATACAAAACTTTCAGTTAAAAACCACAGGAGATCTGTGCAAAAATACACCGTGGAACTATTGCAGAGTTCATTGGAAATATATTTTTAACCAGCTAAACACGAAGCCCTAATTAACAATAGACTTTCAAAACAAATATAATTTTGAGTTTGTTGCGACGAATTGCTAATAAATTTTTTCTTCGCTATATTTTCAGAGCCAATACCGCTTCGTGTGCGAGTGTATCTGTGCCGCATATATGAAAATGTCACGTAATAGTGCTTTGCTGGCGCAAGAGGAAGACTAATCAACATTATATATATAAAATATATCGAAATTAAATTCTAAACCTAAATAATGCACGTGCCTCACTCCCAATTCTCGTTCACACTTACATTGACACGTTTACCACATTCAAATTCAATAAAGCCCTTGAAAAATAGAACGTAACAAATAGAACCGATATATACATATGCATACATACATACATATACAAAAACGAAAGAAATTGCATGAAGGAAAATAATATATATTTTTATATTAAAAACTTACACAAACAAAAAAAAAACAATTTTTCTACAAAAAATTCTAATTAAAAAAAAAACAAAAAAATTTTTTTTGGAGAATTTTACAAAACATCCTCGTTTTAATGTTATTGTATATATGTATACGGTTTTTTTATATATAATAAAAGAAGTTGCCTCATAGCGGAGAAATACATTTACAAAATAAAATATGTATTTATGTTTCAATTAAGGTAAACAAAGATGTCTGAAGATATGTAATAATAGTCCAAAACAAGATGTCAATAATGTAAGGATTTCAAATAAAATATATGTTTTCATATGTTCGTAATAATATATTTTCCGATCGCGAGCCAATACATGAACAATTTTATCGATACGCATTATTTAAAATTCATTTATTTTGTTATTCACACGCTACACATATACATTTGTTTGGATGAGTCGTGACATGTGCTCATCCTTATTCCCTCAGAAGTTTTAAATTCCCCGAAACCCGGAGCGATAATTGAAATCTATATACATAGAAAAGAAAAGCAAAATAAAAATATAAAGAATGTGAACAAAAGAAAAAAAAACTATTAGTATTCTAGCACCAAATAAATTATTTATAGTATACAATATATATTTATGTGTGTGTATATGTATTGTAAACTTTTTAAAACAGTTATAGTTTGTCGTTTAATATTATATGAAATATAATTACTCTCTCTCTTTCTCTCTTTCCTCCTACTTTACATATATTTTCTCAATATATTTCAAAATAGTTCTGTAGTATTTCTTCTTTTCTAATACTTTGTAAATTAAAGCAAAAAAAAGGATATTTTCTTTTTACTTATAATAATAAAAATTGAACATATTTAGTTTACAAGAAGACATTTGTAAATGCGCATATTTTGACTTATTTTGATCTCTTCAAACTTCAAGTTTGGAGCAACAGACACTTAAATAGATTCTTTATTAAAAATGCACTTTGATCGGATCAGCTGTTAGCTGGATATGCTAAACAATTTTTTGAAATAAGCTTTTAAGTGAAAAATAAATTCTAGCCCCAGCTACTTTTATCTGCTGAAGATTTTAATGCGTAAGAAACTCGATATTTTTTAAACACTCCAAGCATATTCTACGTACAGTCATGTGAAGGTGGCTGGAATAAATTCCATATCCCATTTATTAGTTTACTTAAATAAAAGCTTATTTCATTTACTTTTTTTTATGTAATTCATTCTATACTCTTTAGTATATCGGAATTCGCGCTCCACTCTGCAAGTTCCTTATTTGATATCCATATCGAGTCACCGTTCGCACCACCATCTTGCATACAAAGAAAACTTGGTTGTACCGCACTGCACTGTCGTCATAGCTTAACATGTCGGAAATTTCAGCATGATCGGACACCCGGAATCGCCCAACAACAACATGTTGGTGGCCGCCAATTCGAATATAGGGAAAAATCTTCTTCAGACGTAGATGTGCGTACGAAATTTCAATTTGATCGGACATGCGCATGTGCTCGAAATGTCGAATGAAAATTCCCTGCCAGAAAAACAAGTTAAATAAAAACTTATAAAATTTGAGGCGGCGTACCTACTTCATGTATGTTATATTATATATTTTTCAAAGATTCGTCATCCTTTTAATCCGTTTCGTGCAGCTTCAAGAAGACGGCGCCCCTTGCCCCAATCGGCAAAAAACGAGAATTATTGAAAAAGGCTTTCTCGAGGAAAGAATCGTACATATGTTCGCTTTAAAAGGGGTACATTTGACATAGATCTTTTCAAGTTCTATTATGAAATTTTTTTCCGAATGTACATATAGCTGAAAAAAACACTCAACTTCAAGTTTTTATAAAAAGAAACTATATATATATGAAATCGAACACTATGATAAAATATAACGAATAAAAATATGTTCAAAAAATAATGATGATGATAACAAAATTAATTTTCCTTAAAAATTGCCCATCACCGAAGGATATCATAATGCTTGCAACGCCTAAAAGGAAGCTTCAGGGAAATTCTGAATCGATTAAGCCATGTCTGTCCATCTGTGCGCCTATGTGGTGGGCGTTGTTGACACTCTCCTAGCCGCCAAAATGAAAATATCGACTTCAAACTTGGTAGAAACATCTAAGCAGTCTCTGTACTCAGGCTGGTATTGGAAACTGGTCAATTGAAACTTGGCCAAAGCACACGCCCACAGTAAAACGTAAACTGAACGTAATTCCCTTTTTCGAAGCAAAAATTTGTGCATTTTCGCTCATTAATAACAAATAACGAAATGAGGCCAAAATTTTCTACATTTACTTTACAAAAATGGAAGAAAGTCGGCCAAGTCCACATAAGGTTATAAATTATTAAATTTTCTTTTTTTTTCACTTCTTTGAGGATTTGTGGCTATTAATCATAAGGTAAACAAGACGGAATGCTTAAAACTGTACATCCCTCGAAAGAAGATATATTAAGAGATATATCTGTAAGATATATCTGTCTAAAACAAATATGGCGGACTCCACGGCGTGATAGATTAATTTTGTCCTAACAATTCAATCTATATAGGTATGAAATACAAGGACTTGCAAAGTAGAATGGGACAAGCTAAATATGTTACATGCAAATAAAATACCGCGGACGTCACGACGTAGCGGACTAATTTTTTTGTTATGCCTTTACCAACTCAGCACTCAGTATAGCTAAGATCACACAGTAGTATGGTTTGCAAGCGGATATGCCGACTTAACAGTCGCGCTTCTTAATTACTTACTTACCTAAGCGGTAGTTTATTGTACATCATTGCTTGCTTAAATTAGGTCATGTAAAAACACTTAAGAAACCAGGTTTTTCCGCGGTTTCGAGCTTCTTTTTGTAGGCTGCCCTTTTCAAATAATTCCACACTGTCATTTGGTTAATGCTTAGTGTCTCCGTTATTCCTGGTCTTGCTCCACCAGTTGCGAAATTCCATCGACTTTTTGGCATCTCTGCTATCGAAATTTCTGGAGCCAAATCGCGCAATCGTCTTCTGGGTCCTTCATTCACTTCAGCATTCTTACCGTACACTTTAAAAATTTTTTTTTTGTGCGACGTTTACCTTTTTTACAGTAAGAAAGCATCACATAACGTATTTCTTCAGATATTTCACTCATTTTCAAATCAATGTAACTTTTTACACGTGCAGGGAATTAGAAAACTATCTCCACAAAAAATGTAAGCTAAAACGTCACCTTTTAAGCACATGTTCGTTTGGGACAATCAGGTGAGTGTTGCCCGATATATAGGCATTAACATCATCCTGCCGAAAATACCTTAAAGTTTTTTTTGCATAATCCAATATATCCAATAGAATAGGAATACAGTGCTCTTCTGTCTCAAATATTAAGCGATAGTTTTTTATGGTTTTCTTAAATCAGGCTGTAAATCCAGTCCAGTAAAGAAAACTCTAAAGGGCAGGTAATATCAAGGTGTCTGCCAATAGCTATTGAAACTAGTTTTACATTTTATTACTTATTAGTAATTATTGTAAGGAGGAAATTTCAATTTAGTAGGTTTCAGAGGAGATAATATTAATGTTTTATTTACTGTAATTAAAGAAACATATGTTGTAGATATATTATTTGGTTTCATCATTAGTTAGTTCCTTAAGAGTTTCCTGTAAGTTGGCATATTTTTGCTGCAATTTTTTTTCACGTTCCATTTGGCGACGTACATCTTCTTGTAGAGACTAAAGTATGCCAAGAAAGATGTTAACTAATTGCATTCATTTGCAGCAACAATTTCAAATTTATGTACTCACCTCCAGACGCCTTGGTATGGCAACAGCTTCTTGTTCAGCCAAAAATTTGAATGTGGACAATGCCAAAGTGTTCTGTTCAATTTGTTCAAAGGTGTCTTGTAGTTGTTTTAATAACGCTTGTGCTCTTGCCTGATAACCACCAGTTAAAATTTTAAGCTTTTTTTCAATTTTGCCGCAGCGTTTCGCCTCTTTAGCCATATGTCGTCTATTCTGCTCTAAACGTTTCTCAGCCGATTCAAGGCGATCTTTCTTGCTAGCCAAATTGGCCCGAGTGTAACGGTTTTGTGAGGGTAAAAATAGTACTTGAGCTAGGCACTCTTCCCACACTTGGGAATAAACATCCAAAGCTAAATCACCGTGGCCCATTCCTTCCTTGACTACCTTCATTTCATTACTTAACAGCAGCTTTTGCCCTATTTCAGTTCCTCTTTCGATATCTCTTCATAAGGATTCGACTTGAAATATGTTTGCAATTGGTCCATTTTATTTTCTGATTGACCGGGAACTGGATCCTTTGTGGAATCATATAACAACATAGTAATCATTTCGTGTTTGATCATTTCCTCTGCATTTTGTAATTCTGTTAAATTTGGTTTGTCGGAAAGTGGTCTAAGAATCTTGGTGTTTACTTCGGTTGGGCGCGGTAGCGTCCTTTGAACTACTTGGGAACGCTTCTCCAATTCTTGTTTACGTGTTTTTTCTTTTTCAGCTACAACGCGAGCATCTACATCAGCCTGATCTTCAACAGTGATGGATTCATTTGTTGAATCTGTGGGTTCAAGTTCATTTTCTTCGGGTACTACGATCTCATAATCATTTTTTGGAGTTGGCAAGGTGGCCAAGCTTTCACGCAAGGAATGCTTTAATTGCTTTTGATAATTCTTATACATAGCTGGCGTTTCGCCGACATTCAGATTTTCCTCAACGTTAATGTTAAGTTTATCACGAACCAAGACTGTCGTTTGAGAGCCATCGACTCTTGGAGTTTTACCCGCGACCACTACAGCTGACATAGGTGTTGCAAAGCCACCAGGCGTGACTGAACCACTACCCCGTTGAGTTCTGAAAGTTTAAATGCCATTTGAAAGCTGTGTTTTAGACGGCGAGAACATTTACGTCTTACCTGAATGGTGTGGCAATTACAGTATTAGGAGTGGCTATAGCTGTGGATTTCGGTAGAGCTCCAGAGAAATCTGAATCATGTAGAGGGGTATTAATGCCACCCTTCAAAGGAGTTTCCACGTGGGTGAGAGCCATTATGTTTTGAGCTTCTTGCATAATGCGATCAGTAAAGGGTGCTGGCGTGCGCGGCGTAACTGCAACTTGAGGTGTTATAGAATAATCTGCCAACAAAGCATCTGTTGTCTCCACACCGCTATCTGTTGCTACCTCTTTAGCCACTTCACTAGCTCTACCCAGTTTCACTACTTGTTGGAGCTCTTGATCGGAAATTTGCGGTTGCGGTAACACTAATTTTGAACGTTTGCGTTCTGGCTCTAAATTTTGCAACATAGCCATGGGCATATCCTTGTCTTTCCGTTGTTTAAGTTTTTGTTTGTCTTTTCTCCGTTCACGTTCTTCCCGTTCTACTCTAAGTTCTCCATCAAGATCTTGTTGACGCATTTTATTGAAATCAGGTTCCAACTTTTCCACATTTTCTTCCGAGGTATCGTAAAAACCCGAAGCAGGTCGTTTTTCGAAAGGGATTTCGGCATTGTAATCAATACCTTTAACCCGTTTGCGATTGCCGCTGCCAATTCCGGCAGCCCTTAACTCACGACGTTTTTGTAAAGCAGCCAATCGGCGAGCTTCTTCCAGCTGTTTCTCCCGAGCTTTGCGTTTAGCCTTCTTGCCCTGAGTGTTTGCTAACCGTGCACGGGCCTCCGACAACATCTCCAATTCTTTACATATATTAAAAAATAAAAGGATATAAACGATCATCTACCGTAGTGACATTAGCTTACCGTCTTCGTCCATATCTTTAGGATCTGGTCTGGCCGGTTTTGTTTCCGGATTAGGATCTATTTCACCCGGCTTAAGTTTACGTGGATCATCTACTACACATTCTTCCCCATCTTCCTTCCTCTGTGCTTGGTCGCTGTCACGAAATAAAAATGTACATCAGCTTCAAAAATATTTTCGAAATGCAGCAACAGTGCACTCACAGCAAATATTCGTAGCGTTCTATACATTGAGCTGCGGTGCGCCCTATAATCGGTGCTATGGTGCGCCATTGCGTGGGCATGATTTTAGCCAAATGCAAAAGCTTTTCGTCTTCTTCCCGCGACCACTCAGTCTTCTTAATGCTAGGATCCAGCCATTCATACCAACGAGCTTTACATTGCTTAGCACTCTTACGATGTAGGAGTGAGGCAATGCGTGACCATTGATTTTTCCCATATTTCATCACGGCAGCCTTGAGGATCTCATCCTAATAAGTAAAAAAAACATCGGTATTAAGAGCATATCATGTATGTAAATGGAAAACGTACCTCAGTGTTGCGCCAAACGCCTCCCTTAATCATAATACGCGGCATATTTTTATGATTATGTTTAATTTACAAAGAAGAAACAATTTTTAAATGTAATTTGTAAATATTTTGCGAACTTTATAAATGGGACAAATATTAAAACCACTAGAACCGATTCACCAAAGCATATAAACACTGTTTTGCTGTGTGTTCAATACATTTTGCATCGTTCTTGACAAAGCATTGCAATATTGCCATGCCTAAGGTATTAAGATTAACAGCAAGCAAGCAACACTTTTTTGTACACGACATGCTTACAAATTCAGCTCTTAACTAGGGCGGTATTAACTTAGTTGAAACTTAGCTTTCGCTTTTGCATTCAATCGTTTTTGCCAACCAGCTGAATACAACGGCCAAAGTTACATTTTGCATACGTATTATCCCCAAGGCCTTTTTAAACATTTGGTCAAACCAAAGGCTAGAAATAGAGCAAAATATGTTTTACACCAAATTATTTATTATATAAAATATATATTTACACTAAATAGCTGTATAATTTTTGTATCATCTTCGGATTTATCTGACAGGTGATCAAATGCTTTAAGATAATACGACGTTGTTAATTAACATACATGTACCTATAGCATGTGCAATCTGGTGCTAATTACGTAGTTGAAAGTTAATAGAAACAGTTGGGGGGTAATTGAATACGAAAAATCGAACTTTTGCTTTTGTATTCAGGTATTTGGAAAAACCGCCGAATACAAACACGAAAGCTAGCTTTCAGCTACGTGATTACCACTCTGAATATAAAAGTAAAAGATCGATTTTTTATATGCGATTACCTCCCCGATTTTGCAATAATGTGTTTGCAATAATATTTTAATGGGTAAGTAACGGAATGCATATGTACATTTTGATAGTTCAGTGTGTTGGAGAGAGTTGGGACACAAATCAAGCAAAAATAGGAGGACGGATTGTAACACTTTGGAAACGCAGACGGAGCTGAAATGAAGGTAGGCTTCATTCATTTGGTATCGCTTGGTATCGATACAGCGGCTATTGAAGCATGGCGTCTTATTTTTTCAATATTCACGCTTAAAAAACTTAAACGCAAGTAAGGAAGATTTATACACACATCGCCGGCTGAAACATGCATGTTTTAAGCCAGCATTGCCAGGAAAAGAGTATTTTGTGGACTTAGTTACCAAGTATTACAAATATATAAATACAAAAGTAGTATTGCGTTGAATTTTTTTACAGTAATCGTTGTCGCACATTGTATTCGTTAATAGAGTTAGTTTGTAAGGTATATATTTAGTATCTATTTTGTTTCGTAATATTTATTTCGTTTCGTTCCAACATTGCATCCACAGGCAGTAAAACTGAAGTACTGGGGAAATAAATGGGTGCGTAAATATTAATAAAAATAATTTCTCATTTTAAAAGTATCTATGTCTTCTAATTTAATCCAATAGAGTGTATAAGTAGTATAAGCCACTGAAGACGTTTGGAAATTTGCGCCGGAAAATTTTTCATAAATGAAGTATTTGAATCTGCAAAGCTGAATACATTTTATACAATAAGAGAAAAATTGCACAGATATTCAACTAATTTCAATTAATATTGCGAAATATATATTAATTAAATAACTGAAAAAGGTGAACATAAAAGATTTACTTCTCACGTTTGGTTTTTTCACATTTTCATGAATTTTACATGCTCAATTTTTTGCCATTGACAATAAGTTAACTTCTATCTTCTCCGTTCGTTGTCAAAAATTTTTCTCTCATTTTTAGTTAACTTTTTATTTAAACGTAAAAGTTGCTGAATAAAAATCTAGAAAGTAGTCACGTTTTAGAAACTTAGCTTTCAATTTTGTGTTCAGCTGTTCGGTAAAAACGGCTAAATACCGAAGCGAAAGCTAACTTTTAGCTACGTGATTACCTCCTCTATTTTAAAGTGGGGAACAAGTTCTCTTTCCTTCATATCGGGCAAAACTACTGTACATGGCATCATTGACAGCATATTGGGCTTTTATTAATTTGTTATTTTTAATAACGTGAGCATTATTTTACTTTAAATTGGTGCGTATATAAAAACAAAATTAGAATTATTGCATAATTTGCTTTTAATACGCAAACTTAAAAAACAATATTGTTTACACTCTAATATTTCTATTACAATTTCACTTGACAGAAAATGATAAACTAGGAAAACATTACTAGTGCTTCAACAAAGAAAAAAGATTCGAAGAAAAGAGATACAAAACAGAAAATTTGTGACAGAGAAAATTTCATTGTATGGTGCTTTTATAAAGGAATTCAATTTAGTTTGTTGTTTGTCAAAATATTTGTTTATTTGCCAATTTCACATAATTCGTAAAAAAGATTAACTGTAAAAGGAAGAGAAATTTCTGTAATTTGTTTTTTTACTTTTTATGTATAGAACGAATATTAAAATCGTTGTAAAAAAGTAATTAATGAGAAATTAGTGAAGATAAACAGGGTCAACCAGGAAAAAAGGTTCATTTGCCTTCCACGAATTTTGGGTACCCCTTAATGAATTTGCTACCAATTGTGTGGGTGTGTTAGTAAGGTGATTGAAATAATTTAAAGACATTACGATGACACATGAATAAAATATATCAGTGCGCGTAAGCTGTTCACAAAATGCGAAAATTTTAAGCCTTAAGATGCTTTAGTTCCAAATTTATAAGCACACGATTTCTATTATAAAGTTCCGCCAACAGCTTATAAACATGCCAGTATTTTGATAGAGTTTTGAATGGCATTTTGCCGAATTTTGTCCATTTTTCCATGTAAACCTATTATATTCCAAAATAGACAACTATAATTGTTTAGTTGATTCAATATCTCGCACCAATTAAGAATCGAAACACGATATGATGCCTCCGTCCTCGCAGTCTGTAGGTTGGAAAGTTACAAAGTAAATGATATATAGGGCTCGTGCACTTCCAAAGCGAATGTAAACAGGATGCCGTTAGCCTAAAAATTAACAGTTAAATGAAAGAACTTTTTTAACCTAATAATTTAGACAATACTTTGGTATTCTCGAACTAAAACTGTCTATTATAGTTACAGTTATGGATATTTTGGATATAGACGAGGCGCTCAAAGATGATTCATTTATGTAAGTAAAAAGTAGTTTAACTGCTTATTATCAACTACTAACTGAAGAATACTTCGCCCCCACGTTTCGCATATTACAGATTTCTCGAGGATAAAACCCACGATGACATATCCAACATATTGCAACAGTGGAAAAGTAATAATTGTCTACCGCCTTCAATTAATCGAACACCGCAGCAACCATTAGAGCAACGTAAGCAAAATAAATTATCTATTTAGTAGTTTTATTAATTCTGCACAAACATTGGGTGGGTTGTACGTTTTTTCTTTTAGCCATAGTGTATTTTAAAACAGGTATATAATTTTACCTATAAACAACCCAAACTAGTAGCTTTTTGTAACAATCTGTAAACACCATAAATAATGCAAATAATAGGATTGAAGTATTCATGGTGCTTGCGGACAATTGCTTATATAGCCAAATCGAGGTTAACAAGATTTCTTTACTTGTTTCTTATAAATACAAGTTTACATTCTTTCTTTATGTATATCGCAAAATGTTTTCTTTGCAATAATTCCGGTAGTAATATTTTAGGCAAATGGTTTAACAAAGGTATTCTTTTCTTCCCCATTATTAAAACGACCTGCACAGTTTTGTGCTTTTATTTATATTTATAACATTAATATAAATATTATAACATTATAATATTTATAACTTTTCTTTTTTTCTTATATATTTTTGTGTTTGTGTCGATATTCACATATTCGGTATAATTGCAACATGGTGTCCCACATGTAATGTATAAATAAAGTGTGTCGTAGCCTATATTTACTTGAAGAGGTATATTAAGCATTTGTTAAGCATCCAAAAATTTCATGAAAAAAAGAGAAACAAAATAGTATAGGCTTTGGATTCCTTCTGGGTAAAAACAGAAATCGATTTAATTAAAAAGAAAAAAAAAAGATTTATTTTCCTCGACAACATTTTATGATGTGATGTCGTGTTCTTGATATGAGTTGCTATACTTCGCAAAGATTATAAGCCATGGTGGGTATAAAGATAATCATTCAATCTTATTTCTTAAGATTTACTTGCTCTTATTACTGAATGATAGGTATCGATGATTCGTTTTAAACTTGTTTCCCTTTTTAATAATGTATCATGTTTTTATTATGTTCTTCTTGTTATTCTATGTTCGCATTTGAACGGTTTTGGAATGCTGCCTTCAAATTTGGTTTCTTTTGTCGACTATGTTCCCACGCGTTGAAATTCGCATGCAATTGTAACAATCGGTTGCCTAACGATGGTAACGAAAAAATATGTACATAAATTTTCGTGCAGCTTACAAACTAGACTCCAGAACATTCACGCGACCCAAACGGAAGTTGGTACAAAATCTCGAAAGCAGTCATTTTGTAAGTACAATATTATTTAAATAATACAGTGGACAGCACCCCAATATATGTACGTATATATTAGGGTTTTATTTGGCGTTCTCAAAGAATATTAGTATACATACAATTTCCCTAAACAATGAAAAATTTGTGATCACCGATATATGATAATGAACGTGAATATTAATGCAAACTATCTTACTTAGCATCATATTAGTTTATAAACTTAATTTTTAACACGCATAACAAGTAAATTTCTTCAAGTCCATATATTCTTAATAATTATATTGAGGTTCCTAAGGGCTATATTTAAATGTTCTCATTCATCTTTATGGCGTCCATAAATATCGTTAAAATCATGAGTATGAACTTTGCTAGAGAAAGAAATATAAATTTAAAGATTAAAAAAAAAAAAGTGGTTGTAAGTCAATCAATATTATTAAACTGTGGCATTATGAATAATAAATTGAAATATATTCTCTAGCAGAAAGGAAGTGATGTTTACGATAACTAGTGAATGACTCATTCATTGCGTAAACTTGAAGTCGGATACACATAAATATCTTGATTGATTTCATTTGCATGCATGTATAGTAGTCAAAACATGTGTTTGTTAGTGTGTGTATAAGCATCAATAATGAGTTTCTGTTCTGTTTTAGGCGCATTCGTCTAGTCAAAATGCACAGCAAATTACAGAAAATCCAATGCTCAACTTGGAAATTGGTGGCTTAGTGACTACGATGGAAAAATCATATCTACAAGATACTTCTCCTCCTTCATTTATTTCCATGGATGCTTCCACTGATCGCATGAATAACTCACTTATTACGTCTGCAGACTTTTCCAATCTAAACTTTTTGCAGTCTACCAACAGTTTGGATTTTAATGCTGCAATTGAAAACGGCGAATGTGTTTTCAATCTGAACGATAAGGCGACCAGTGATGGTTATACCTTGAGTGATATGATTAGAGATCGCAAAGCGTTGGAATCATTAACTATGTCCAGTGATGGTACTCTTATCAAAGATTCTCATATTGGTCAAATTGACGATATATCTTTGAATCTAAGCAAAACGGCGTCAGGTTGTAGTACTATGGATAATTCGACTGAGAGCGTAGAGGATGCGAATCGTACAATAAAAATATCTCAATATGGATCGTACATTAGAATTGGGTGCTTGCAATAACTTTAAGACTGGTAATGAAAACCTTCATCGCACAATGGTGCTGGCAGATGAAATGATTGGCGATATTACATACAATCTTGTGGGAAGCGGTACGTATGGAAATACAGTTAACGAAAAACCATCTGCCATTATAAATCGGGTGCCTGCGAAGGAATCAGCCCAATCATCAAATGAAGAGAAACCATCTGCACTCGATGAAGCAAAATGCCTTTCAACATTTGCTACCGTTAAGACTCTCAATACGACCTTCGATTTGCATTTAAATATTACACCGGATGGAACACCCGAATGCTTGGAAAAGAATATGGCCGCTATGACATGTATCGAATCCACACCTCATACAACTGCTTTGCGTCCCAACAAGAAACTCTTCACTCCGCCCCTCGAACTAGCTGACAATGTAAACATTTCATTAATAAAGCGGGCTTCTTTGAACTTCTCTGATCGGAAATTTAACGAAACCTTTGAATTAAACGAAAGTAAAGGGGAAAGCAAAACGAAGCCTATCAATGCGGAAATATTTATGGGGAAACTGCTAGATACTCAGCAGTCGATGGAGATGATTGATGATATTGAAAGTCCGCATGAGACTTTGAACAAGACATACAGACGCAGCGTTAACGAAAACACGGCAAGGAAAGAAATGCAAAACGTAATGGACTTGGCAGAAGCCGAAGCAAATTTGTTGGCGTCGAATAACAATGAAGAGGAATTTGATCATATGCTGAATGAATTTAGTAAAGTGGAATTGAATGCAGAACAATTGAAAATGAAAAAGTCACTAGATTCTATTAAAAAACGATTCAATTACAGTTCATGTCGAGAGAAAGGTCACAATGAAACATCCTCTAGCACAGATGATGAAAGCCATCATTCCAAAGAAAACCTCAATGCTACCATTAGCGTACGCAGCGGTCATGATAACGAAGAGCAAAAACCATTCAACGAAAGGCTAACAGAATGCTCTCCAGTGCTAAACGAAACGACTGAAATACAGAAAAACACTCCCAAAGAGTGTACATCCGGTAATATGAACGATTCGAAGAGTTCAATACATTTATCAAATGGCCTTAACGTGTCTTATGTGAACAGTTCAAGTAATGGTAGTGAACGTCTTCTAAGTAGACGGAGTCGCCTCTACGATGATATTAATCTCTTGAATATAACTACAAATCCGAGATTGCCTTTAACGTCAACGTCATTCACATTGTCCAAGGACGACAGCGCGACACGTGCGAATGAAATAAATGAGACTGAATACATGGCAAATAATTGTTATCAAAGCGATGATGTAGGGGTAGCTACTGTAGTTGAAGAAAGTGAGATACCGTCTGATGGAACAGACATAATTCCACGAGCAAATTATAATCAAGACCCGCAGATAATCCATTATAGGCTAGCGGAAAAGCGTGAACGTGATCGAGATCGGTTCAGAACTATTAATATTACTAAGAATCGTGGCAGTGGCGATGAAGCTCCTATAAAACCTGAACTAAATGTGCCTTGTATAGATGATTGTTATGACCGGCAATTACAGCTAGATATCGAAAAAGATGATTCGCAGCCTAATAGTCAAAGAAATTCCCGATGCGATGGTTCCGATTCGCCCGTTTCTTATAACAATGAGTCAACGGCTGACATGGAGACCACTTCCAAAGTCAATCCAAATTATTTAACATATAGAAAGCCTAGAGAAAAACAATCAGTCAATCGAAACTTGCCAGAAGTAGCTCCTCTTATTGCGACTGTAGCACCAACAGAACAAACTGCTACAAAACCACGTTCATTATCAAGACCTCGTTACATAAGTGGATTAACTAAATTTAGCGCGGTCAGCAAAGCGACTTCTGCCGATGAATTAGAAAAAACTGTCCATCGTCAAACGAGTGCAAATACTAAAACATCAGGATTAGGTGGTCCGACAAAAATTTCAGGCACTCGTATATCAACTAACGTAAACAAAAATAAAGGGTGCAGTGATCTTAAAAGCCCCATGGGCATCAAATCGAAATCGTTTCATAATTTATCGGGCAATATAACTGGCGTATCAGCAATTAATAATAATAGTGGAGTTTCGACCGCAACGAAAACTTTTGGTTTACGAAAACCTAACAGTATTGGTAGTGGCTTAGTAAGTATATCTCCTTACGCTATATATTTTCATTATATAGTAACACTGACTGGCTGAGAGTAACATAAACCTGAAATCCGTTTAGTTTATTTTGGTCTTTCGGCCGCATGGAATGTTCGAGATCTTCCAAATATCATTAAAATATTTGCAAATGTACGCAACATAACGAGTTTAGTTAATGGTCGTCGGTCTGTCTATTATCAAAGATTTCCGCTTTTTGAAAATGAATTAATTGTTTTAATTAATTTAATTTAAAGTATTAATATACAAAAATCTTTTAGGTTAAACCCAATCAAGTACGACATTCGACGATAGGAAATCCTAATAATTTGCCACAGCAAGCCACTCAACAGGTAAATATAAATCAAAACCTTTAATATTTGTACATTTTAAAGGACGGGAATCGAATTTAAATATTATACTTAACTTTTCTACCCTAAACCACCTGTGATCAATATATGTTAGGTTTATGCAGAAATATTCAACACTCTGAAGACCATTTTATTATGCTAATCGACGCAGATTCATTATATCCTGAACTATTTATGGTAGAGTGTATGTAAATTTTTGTGGATGTATGTAACATGCAGAAGGTTCTTAAAATAAATCCGCTTTCTATTATACCGATCGATTCAGAATCACTTTTGTGACCTGATTTGAACTTGTCTGTCTGCCTGATGTCTGTTGTTCATTTATTCTTATGTTGAATTTTTGAGATATTTTGATGAATTTCGTACACTTATTTGCTAGGACGAATCGTATTAAAGGTGGTTGGGATCGAATCACTCCGAAATTCTTTAAACACTCTTCTCCATATAATCTTTTCTACGAAAATTGAACCATCCTACGGCAAAATGGTCAAATTTTGATTATTTCATGTTGAAAATTGGTTCATAGAAATTAATTGGACTAAATTTGGACCGTGTAGTTCCATGTTTTGGGTGTCAACCTCTATAAGGGTCCTCGCGAAAATTAAGCCTTTTTGTAGCAAAAATATGCACTTTTTAATATTTTCTGCTGAAAATTTGCTCACAATAGCAATTTGGGATAAAAATCAAAGCTGAATAAGCTTTCTTGAAACACGTTCTAATTGAGGGTTCTCATGAATAATAGGTTCGTTTTGGCAAACATTTTTAATGTATTTGTAATTTATTTGAATCGGAAGTGAATTTATTATGTTCGTGATGCTTTTTTTGCAGAAGAAAGATGATACAGTATTTAAGGTTCCAAAGCTTGTATCTGGTATACGAACGCCTGGCAGTGGTGGAACTAATGGTGTTCCAAAGCGTGCTGGGCTTGTGCGACCTTCATCGGGTTACTATAGTCTTAATGTGACGGCTAAAAGTGCTCAACATCCCATGGGCGATCTAGAGTCCGACATTGAAAGACATTCCCCCACAGATGTAAGTTTTGAAGTACATTGTAATCATTATAGTTTTGAAAGGTTGTTTTTTTATTCATTTTCTGCAGAGTATGTCTTCGGCATCTTCATCACACAGTCTTACTAAGCAGTCTCAAGCCCTTAAGCCTCCCAGTACTATAGTGCAGTCAACAGCTAAAGCTATAAATGTACCGACAAATCTAACGAAAGTTACTATTGGTTCCACAGGTATTCCCAAACCTTCTGGCCTAAGGCCCCCATCGAATATTAAACGCAGTGGTCTTCCTCGGCCGGCTAGTTTTATAAAAGCCGAGAAATAAATTTCAAATTTTCCAAGTTTTATTTTTCAATTTTTTCTTTTCCTAAAAAAACGAACCATTCACTTAATTGTTTTTTATTTATTTTTATTTTTTCTTGTAAATGAATTAAAATATTTTGCGCTTTATGCAAATCACAGAATTGGAGAGAAGAACGTTGTAAGCAAGACATGGCAAGTAAAATTTTTCTGCATTTTTTTTTAGTTTTGTTTCGTTAACAGGCGACGTTCAAAAACGAATACTTTTAGTTGCGACTCTTCACTTACTTTTCAGTTTATAAGAATAAATATATATGAACGCATATTACTAAAGACTATTTAGATTTCCTTTTGGAAAACGTTTACAAACAGACTTTTTTTTTTTACTTGAGATATTTAAATCGTAAAATTAGTTGCTACTAGGGTTCTTCTTGGTTTTCGAAATTTTCGTTACAAACAATGCCATTAGCAATATATCACATTTTGTTAAGAGAGGCGGGAGAAAAAAGCAATGCAATCTCGCAAAAAACAAGGACTGAATGTTAAAGTATTTAGAAGAAAAAAGTTCATTACATCATATTTTCTACTGAAACCCCGAAATTTCTTCATGACATTGTATTAGCGCCTACTTTAAGTTAATGCTTATTCTTCTATAGAACTGAATATCATAATTTAAGTATTCATTTATTGCTATCTATTAATTCGTTTAGTATATATATATATATATGTATATATGTATATATAAGCGCCAATTATGAGTTCGTTGCTTCTCGGAATGAAATTAATGGAATTCAAAAATGAGATATTTGAGATTGGATTAGAAAGGCCACACAAATAGGTATACCTGATTATATTAGTAAATCATTGGCTGCATAACTGCTTTGAAAAGTTACGCCAAATCGATGTATTAACAATTTGACAGACCTGACATAAGTACACGAATATGCGAATATTCACTCATGCATACTTATATGCATACCTTAAATAACACACACATACATATATGTTATATATGAATATATATATGCATATATGAGCATGTTCACATATATACCTATTATTATTAAATATTAATCACTACGGTCTTGCTAATCTCAAGTGGGAACAGTTGAAATAACTCTTAATGTTGCTATGTATTCTTTTCATTACATTATCGTAGATATTAACTAACGCTATGATAATACCATAATTTTGTTAAAGGTTTGCTTAGCATGCATCGAATTTATATTTTGAACTGTTGCTTTATTATAATCTTGAATATTGTATTAATTTACTATAATCAGCCATAGGTATATATATATATATATAAATTGTCCACTCAATATTTAAATAGCCACCATAAAAATACTTGCTACCTTCTATGTCCCTCTCCCTTTCTCTCTCTCTCTCTCTGTCTCTCTTTTGTCCATATGCTTAGCGAAAAAGAGTAACTTTCAAGAAGGTTTGCTCTAGTTTTCTCAGCAACGTGCTCATAAAGTAACATAAAGTAACACGTAGTGCACTAATTATCGAGTGAACAATTCATACTTTTTCTTTTTTTTTTGGATTATAAACCGTCTACTTTGCTCTCATTAAGATTGATTTATAGATATATATATATATATATATATATATATACAGCTCTCAGTTTTTTTCTTTTTTATCTGTTATTATTTGTGTTTTTTACTTATTTTCTATATTATATATTACCGCTAAGTATTGAGCAGTATATGCATACATACACACATACACATCCATATATATATATATATATATAATGTATATGTATATATATATGCACGTTTATAAAATTATAAATAAAAATATCCAAAATACAAGCAAAGAAAACAAGTTTTATTGCATTCGCGATGCAGTTTCAATTGTTTCGCAATGGAGCAACTAGACCGTATGTAAATATGGATTGACTTTACCTTACCTCGAGAGCTAAATGAGCGTGTACGAACTTGTTAACTTTAATTTTTTTATTAAGGGCTTACGTCTCGCTTTCTAATAACACGATTCGATTATCATTGCAAACAATGGCGTGTTTTTGCATTTCGTTGAAACCATATATCGTTGGTATTGGATTTGTCAAAAGTTGAAAAAAAAATGATCATAAACGGATTAGAATTTTTTTACTATCATCTACGATTGAATCGAATTTTTGATAAATCCAAACAATAAATGTTATGATACAAAAGCAAGCTCTAATGGCAGAAAAATATACTAATCCGCCTATCCATCCCTTTTATAATTCTTATATATGCAACAGCTTTATTAAACCTTTAACGAATTTTCCAATGGGGCATTTCGAGTCGAGTGGGAAAAGTTTCGCATTTTATGTCGGCGCGCGGCATTATGTCGATAAGACCACCGAAAGCTCAGAACACTTTCAATTTTGTTTTGAACGTATTTCAATTTTTTTTTTGGCCAGATCTTTCGTTATTTGTTCACCATGGATTTGTAAGATTTTCTGCCTTCGGCTCTGTTTGAAGTCTATGGTATAATTATTACTGAAACAATTGTTTGGGGTGTTGCTTTCGTTAAAGCTGCATAACAATCCACGCCATTAAAGATAATAAAGAACAACAGCATGGAAAGTGTTCCCGAATCCACATATTTGACTATCCCTACCTATATACATGTCCTTAATCGGCAAAAATGCGCTGCTCTTTTAGATGCTTTCAAATATTTTTATTATGCACAAATAAACAAAAAAGAAAAAAAAAATATTGAAAAAGTAGTGTCAAAATCTTTTTTATACAATATAATTAAATAGATAAATATTAGAAAAATGAGTAAAAATTCGTAGCTAAAGGGAATGAGAATAAAAAGAAAAGGAAGCATATCCCCATACATATGGTACACAAAAACAAAAAACAATTTATAAATACATAATAGACCTAATCATAAAGAAAAGAATTATCCTTATTGCCTTCTGAAAGTGTATCACAAATAAGCAAATCAATAGTTTATTTACAGATCAGAAACGCAAAATTGCCGAAAACAAATTAAGAAAAATCGATAAAACAGAAAACAAATGAAATGCTCGGGAAACTAAAATTTGAAAATTGTGTTATGAGTCGAAAGCTTGTTATTAAAAATGACGGAATTCATATTTCAACAAGTGCAGCTTTATAGAAATGCGTTCCGATTGCTTAAGAATGATGACAAGCAGCAAAATATTTATTGTTTATTTGGAATGTTTTGTTGTGGCTGTAACATAGCGTCGGCATTCAAGGGTTGTTGCTGTGGAATGTTATTATTTAGCAATGGTTGTGGCTGGTTTGGTGCGATCTGCGATTGCTGGGCTGCCTGGACGTTGTTTTGTTCTTGTGGTGATATGTTATGACCAACTGGTTGTTGCTGCGGTAATGGATTATGCGCAGTTGGTTGCTGTTTATTCTGTGATGGTAGTTTGTTTGACATTTGTTGCTGATGTGTAGATGTATTAGGGATATTTTCTGGTTCTTGCTGAGCGGACACATGTTGGTAGACTTGGTTAGGATTCAGTTGAATCGGTTGATATTGTTGCGGTTGACGTTGTTGATGCTGATAATGTGGCGGTTGATTTGGATGATGTTGATATTGTTGCTGGTTTGGCATTTGCTGTTGAGCCTGTTGGTAATGCATTTGCCGCTGCTGAGGATGGCCCGATGGATTCTGTTGATATCCTCCTGGTGCATCATTTGGATAATAACCTTGAGGCATATTAGGATGGGCCGGAAGCTAAAAAATGAAAATAAAACAAGATTATAGCCACTTTTAACGTAAAATAAAAACTCGGCCGCACTTGAACTTACCATCCCTTGAGCAATCATCCGATCGATTTCCTCTTTGCGACGACGCTCAAATTCTAAATACTCTTCATGGGTATATTGTGGCTGCTGATCAACAGTTTGCCATTCATAATCTCGGTTGAATTCCTCGCGTTTAGTTTGATCCAAAAACTCTTGGAAACTAATCAGTCCGTCACGGTTAGTATCACTTTCTTGGAAAACATGTTCTCGCATGCGTTCCATTTCTTCAGCTCGTTCACGCATATCATCCTCGGGCATATTAGATTGATACACTTTATCTAATTCTTTAATAAATAGCGCCTTCACTTCGTTCTCGTCCCAAAAACCATTTCCATCCACATCTGCATATAAACGTACACATACATATATTGCTTTAAGAGAGCCGCAGTTACTATAAATATTTACCATGAATCATGAAGAAAGAATGAGGATCGAAATCTTGTCGGTCCATATGATCTTGTTTTTCCCATACTTCTTCCAATTGTGCTTTGTTGCCTGGCTGATGAATTTTCTCATGTTTTTTATGCTTTTGTTTTAATTCATCTTGCTTACGTTGGAATTCCTTACGCTGTTCTTCGTTCATTTCCTGCAAAGCCATTTCACGTTCGAATTCTTTTTGCATTTCATATTCTTTAAAATCGGCACGTCTTTTACGATCAGCTTCGGCCAAATCTTCCGACGTTTTCTTAATTAGTTTCAGCAAATCCTCAATTTCAAAAGAATGCTCATTGGCATGATTTAAATGCTGCGGAACCTTAAGATGATCCCGATCAATATCATTACTCAGCTCATACTGTTTATTGGCCAGAGTACGTAAACGTTCCAGTTCACGTCGTTTAATTTCATCCAATTTTGTGCGTACATGATGATTCACATAATCCAACTCTTGAGCAATCTTTCCGCTCTATAAATATATTCAGCAATAATACGTTTACACCAATAACTATGCGATCGTACTTAAAATCGACAATTATTTACTCAATCTAATTGATTCCTATGAACGTTAACATTAGACAATAAGCCTCAATTACTGTTACTTATGCTGTACATAACGGGGTATTAACGCTAATATGGGTTTTTGTTTTGCTTTCTGCTGTCTATCAGATATACGGAGCATATGGGTATCGTTCATTAAATGAAAGGTGAATTGTAAACCAAAACTTTCAAAAAAACATTCATAGTCAAGTTTGATTAGTTTGCGATAAGAAAAGGAAAATATGTGTCCTTCTCTTTCATTTCGTTACGCCCTTATCTCGAAAAATGTTTGGCGAAATTGCAACCGTTTCGAAAAGTCTTTGATTGAAAAAAGTCTTTGACGAAAATGTTTTTCAAAATTGCAAGTTTGCATATTTGATTACGTTTCTGTACGTTCTAAAGCACGATACGGAAGAACAAAGTAAATATGATCTGCCATCGAATTATTGCACCATACTTTTCTTCTCTACAAACAAGTATTCAAATGCAAATAATTATATGTATATAATTATTATATTTATTTTTTTTATTTTCACTTTTTTGGTTTGTTTGTTTTGAGATTAACTGAACTAAGTTAGTACGGGGATGGCCTATATGTCAACTCAAAAAAAAGCACTGCAAAATTATTGAAGGAAAAAAATTCTCCATTTTTGCAAATAAAAAAATAAACTGCCTTCTGTGGTACAGTCACTAATTAATTTGAGAATTTTTTGTGTTTTGTAAAGGAAAAAATTAAAACTTACTCTAATATCTGCTTCAGCAGCTTTGTCTAATTTTTTACGAAAGTCCGGATCACTTTCCAGAGCCTCGACAACCTCTTTTAAGTAACGCTCATATTCCAAAGCTGTTTCAACATCAGGAATCTCCGGAGCACTCGTTGCTTCGTATTCGTCTTTTTTTGTTTTAGTTACAGGTAAGGCGTGAATTGAAACTGCCCACCCGACAACCATAGCTGCCATAACTACGCCGTATCCCAATGACGCTTTCATAATGTTTAGTACTTCGATAAACTATTTTGATAAATAGTTGAAATCACGGATTTGATATTCAAGATTGATTGATGCGAAAAAATGCTCGTTTGTTTTTTTTTTAAATTTAATTTTCAAAGAGAACCTTAGCACTTGCCCTGATTGGAAAGAAACTTGAGAAAAATCTGACGTGTCTCTCGAACAGAATAAAAACCATATGTTCCTTTGTTTATTTGGGAATATAGCAACACAGTGATTTTTTGTTTGTTTTTCCTTTTTTATTTTACAACACACAGATTGATTAGCTTACTTCGTTTACCCTACGCTAATAATCGAAGGTGCCTTTCATCTCTCTTTCTCTGGCTGTGTGTCAAAAAGAATAAACTGGCATTTTTTTCGAATTGAATAAACAAAAGCTAATACTACAATAAACGAGTTTAGGTTTTAGGGTGGAATCATTAATTGAAATGCGAGTGAAATTGTTAGCAAATACGTATTGTACTTTTTATTGCAATGCTGTATGAAGAATTTCGCAAATCTGAATTGTGATTTTAACTACTGTGTTGTAATTTTGACAAATGGCAACCTGATCAACATTTTGCTTGTTGTAAAATTGTAATTCGATTTTTGCTTGGCTTGCATCTTGTATTCGAAATCATATATACTAGGTGGTCAGGTGTGTTCTGGTCAATTTTTCACTTGGAAAGTGCATTTATTGAGGAATATTGGTAGAATATGTTTGATCAAATATTTTCCATCATTTACTACAATTTTTGCCTATCTTTCTGGCGTCATGGTGAATGGTATTAAATGAATGATATTGGTTAGGCATCGACCCATTTTCGAAATTTTGCAGCATTCCGAGACCGCGTGCCAAGCCGTTCTGCATTAATCTAGACATGGGATCAGAAGGCGCTATGAGTGGCGACTACGCTGGGTGTGGTAGAACTTCCCATTTTAGCTGCAACAATGTATTTGTGGCAACTCTCGCAGCGTGTGAAAGAGCTTTGTCCTGCAAGAGGATGACTTTGCGCCTGTTAATCGCTATTGCTGGTTTTTTTTTGCAGCAATACATCGCTCAGTTTGTTCAACTGCCGTCGCAATACGCCACCCTCCTGCAGCAATGACACCACAATGTTGAAATGGTTCAAAATGGCAAGTTTAGTCAGCTCGCATCGTAGCCATTTTCTCTCCTTTTAGATCTATTTCATCACATTTAAACGCCTAGAAACAGATATATATATATTTTCTCAATTAGCTACACACCATAAGCAATTCTATCTTACAAAGATAATTTTAATGTATGTAGACATGTTTTTACAAAGATTTATTTAATTAATTTTTTTTTTTGATTGTAGGTTAGAAAAATGCCTTTTTTGTTTATCTATACAATTATTTTTTGTATAAAATTTTATTTTATGACGCAGCTTTTGGTCGCCATTTAAAAAATCCTACAAAGAAGCTTTCTGCCCTTATTCCAAATCTAAATATAAAATTCCAAAACAATGTCCCCAAAATTCCTAGTTTGTCTGTGTCTACATTCAGTAAATTTTTAAAAGGAATAACAATTCGTTTTTTTTAAACTTATTCGTTACATATAGGTATTAATCGTATTGTTTATTAGTAGGCAGCTTATTCGGTACAAGTATGTCTCAATCGATACCAATCAATCGCCGTAAATGGATCGTAAATAGAACGGTTTCATTGTTATGAATGCGAAAGTCTGTGACTGTTGCTAATGTATGGAATTCTGAACTCTGTTCTGAATTCTAATGCGATATGTGCGCGCGATATATGCACTTGTTGATAACTATCCGAACAGAAAATGTTCGCAAAAAAATTTTACTTATGCTTAAACTCTTACTCTTTCTACTTTCAATAATTCGTTTTGGATGGTTATCTTTTTATACATCCTACACCATTTGCGGTACAAGGGTATATTAATCTTGTGCTCATATATGCAACATTCAGAAGGACATGAGATAGGTCCATCTTTTATTATATTAATCGTTTCAGAATCATAATTTGAATTGATGTAAGCCCGTCTGTCTGTCCGTCTTGTTTTTTATATTCAACCTACAGACCGCAATTTTTGAGACATTTTGACGAAATTTGGTTTGTTTTAGCCCAAGGACGAATGCTGAGGAAAATGATGCGGATCGGACAACTTTTTGGGACTCTTTCCATATAACGCCTTGTTTTGAAAATTCATTATATGAACAAGCGTAGCATGGTGTAAAGTATTTAATTGCGGTCCGCGATCCGCTATAATGTTTTTGTTGTTTGTAAAGAAAATTTTCAAATTTTTCCTCATTTGTTTACCATAACGTACGCTTTTGAAATATTTCTCATATATTCGATTGCCGTTGATTTTATAAAATTTTTTTGTCTTTATCCTTGAGTGTAGAGAAAATTAATTTTCGTTTAAAGTGCAAGTGAGAGATAAGACAAAGCAAAATGAAAACAATTTGCAATATCTTGTAATTTAATGGAATCTTCACTTTATTTCACGATTTTAAATGCATTCGAAACAATATATCTACTCAGCAGATGCCAATTAGAAGGAGACAAGTCTAAGGAATAACCCGCAATTAAAGAAGTTTCTGCCCCGGGTTTTCAAGACAATAATTGTTTGCCCGTAATCTCGCAAATGGCTTTCGAACTATTTCATAGCTTAATTGCACGCGTCAAGTGCGTTTTATGAACGAAGCGAATCTCAATGGACAGAAGTCACTCGCACACCAAATATATATTTAAGTAAATGAAATATTAGTTAATATATTTTTTTAAATTAATTAAGTTGATCTTTGATGTACATATACAATAATCGTTTAATACTTTCTAGACTTTAATATAACAAAGATATATCAGGCTTTAGTCTAATCAGCAGCGCTTCCATTTGCAAAATTAATTTACCCAGACAGTGAACAGCCCAGCCCTGTGTCCATTATTCATGTATGTGTGTGATATAATGTTTCCAACTCGTATCTTTGTACGTTTCAAATATTTAACAAGTTTAATAGATCGGCCTATAATTCCCGGGACCCAGTAAAAATGAACATTCCTTTTTGTAAAGTTGGACTTTATTCATCAACATCGTTTACTTCAAATGTGATAGAAGCAGATCAACCAAGCTTTGCACACATTTGTGAAGAGCCTTGAAATATTATTCAGGTTCCACAATGTCCTCTTCATTTGTGACCTCAATCGTTGTCGTTCGAACATCTTTTGGAGCATTTACAATAAGGTAAAAATCGTTGTTAGTCAGATAGTAGTAGTTATTAGAATACTGTAGTTAGTAGAATTTATGGCAAATAGTGAATAAACTGCTTTTTGAGGTCTACATGGTATCATATATGTCCTGTGACACAATCGAATTGACATGAAATTTGGAGAGGCGTCGTTTTAAGATTGACATTTTCTAAACATTGTATAGATTTTTTTGTTAAAGCCGATATATTTGTCCGTCCCGAGAGGTGTTGACCGGTATATTAATAAGTCACCTTTAATGGGTTCTTATATAGAAAATTTATTATAGATATTTTCAAAACATAAAAATGTGAATATGAAATATAAAGGATCCGAAAACTTACGAAAGATTTGAATTAAATAGGAGACAAAGTTATTTATTTATATCCATCACCGAAGGATGAGGGGTATGATCATTTTGTCAAAACGTTTGCAACGTCAAAAAGGAAGCATCAGAGATCCCGCAAAGTATATACATATTCTTGATCAGCATCAAATTCTAAATCGACCTAAGCATGTCTGTCTGTCCGTCTGTGTAATTTGTGTTGTAAACAATTTTCTCGCCGCAAAGATGAGCTATCGACTTCAAATTTGGCAGAATCATTGGAAGTTCTTAAGACTAACGAAGCCATCTACATGAAAATGAACTCCAACCCTTAGGATGGTTTTTTTCTTATGTTTAAATCATTATTCCGATCATATTTTGTACGAAATTTACGAACTATGGCCGCCAAACGCTTTGCTTTCTCGTGGTACGCTCCATTTTTACTAACCCTAAACTGTCAACTGTCAAATGGTTTTTTTTTGTTGTCCGTAAATTCAAACCTTGCGTAAATTTTGGGACAATCTATATAAGTAAAAAATTTGAGAAGCGAAATATTTATTTTTAAAATCTGAAACATCAAACATTCCATAAAATCTTGCTAAGCAAATACCTCTACTAAAAGTTATTATATACTTGTCGTCTGGTTTATGTGTATGCACGAAATATACTTACGAGAGGCTACATTTTAATTTCAAAAGACTTTGTTTTAAGCAAATTAAAAATATAAAACTTTTCTTTAAAAATCAAGAAAAAACAAGTAAAAGCACTATGGTCGGACACGGCTCATCGTTAAATAGTCTACACTACTTCGCTTAATGCAGTTACAAGATAAGGCCTTACATTGGAATTGGTCCGATCCGAACCATTTTCCATGGTATTTGTCCTGGGGCCAAAACACTTCAGTGTAATAAATATCATCAAAATATGTCAAAAATGTCGGCCGGTAGGTTGAACACAGGCAAACAAGGCGGACAGATGGGTGGACGGACAGACAAGCTTAAATCAATTCGGAAAGTGACGGTGGATCGGTCAATATAATTGAAGATGGGATCTATCTCAAGTCCTTGTGGGTGTGGTATATGTCCGCGCAAACTCAATATACCCTTGTACGACAAGTGGTGTAGGATAGAATTATTGTGATAAAAAAGAATGTTTATAGTATATGTCGAAACTTTAAGCGCAGTTAGTTCGATAGACAATTTTTGAAGACGGTACGCAGGGAAACTCAAATAATTTCCATTTTTATACCCATCACCGAGATATATTCATTTTATCAACACGTTTGCAATGCCCAGGGGGAAGCTTTAGAGACCCACCAAGTGTATATATTCTTGATCAGTATCGAATTCTGAATCGATTTAAGCATGTCTGTCTGTCCATTCGTTCTTGTAATGTCTGTTATAAACATCCTCCTGGCCGTAAATGTGAAGCACAACCATTGAATGTTTTTGCACACAGATTGGAATCGCAGATGGGCCAAATCGGTCGAAGGACACGCCTACAATACTAGGTAGAATGAGGACAGTTCTGTTTTTGTTGTCTGTTTGTCTTTTACCCATAAACTACAGCAGGTAAATTTATAAAAATTTAACGTATATTCCCTAAAAAAATGGGAAAAATCTGTCAAGCCTACTCAATTTTATACTGTATCATAAAATCGTTTTTTTTCAAAACTTTGGTAAAGCACAGAAAGAAGTTTCAAAAATCCGCTAATGGATATAAATTCTTGACTAGTTTCAAATTTAGAACATATATTCGTACGTGTGTCCTTTCACCTGTCCATCTGTCCGTCTTCGCAATCGTGGTAAATATTCTCCCGTTCGCAAAAATGAAGGTATTGCTTACGAACTTGCAAAAAACTTGGGATCACGGTGGTGGGTATAAAAGATTCGATCACGACCGACAATGCCATTTAAATTTGGTCATAATAACTCTCACCTATTCCAACTCCTTAAGGCAAACTTTAAACCCAAGTTGAATGTTTTACGTAAAAACTCATTTTTGTAATCGGTTTCGGTTTTTCGGTAACTGTGCATGAATTCAAGGCAGTGAGAAAGAGGGAGAGAGAGGACAAGAGTTTATATAACTGATTGCTGCACTTTCTGGGACCGTGTGATATGAAAAAGTTTGATATGAAGTATTTTCGTCCAGAGCAAGTTTTGAATCGTACTTACAAGAGATATGCAATAGAGGGCGAGTTACAAACTTTGTTAAATTGATTTGCGTTATCTTACTGATAAAAAATACACGTCTTCGATGCATTGTTCTACGGGCCATAAGAATTTGGCAAAACTAAGAGGATTCGTCTTAGATCACATTATCTAACAATGACTCCATTGTATACCCAGAAAAACTGCCTGTCAGCTTCTTGCAAAACTTATGCTGGTGGCGTTGTTTACTTATACTTTTTTCGCCCTACATCCGAAGGAGCTTAAGTCAGACCTAATTTTTATTACACTAATCGATTCAGAATCATCTTCTGAATCGATTTAAGCACATTTGTTCGTGCATTTGTCTTTCTGCCTGCCGGTTTTCGTACATTGATATATTTTGCGTCCAAGAAAGAACGCTTTTTGAAGTAGGTTAAACTGAATCATATTAATGACCACTCTCCGCATAACTTGAAAAAAGTCTTTAAAAGTCGTTCGAAAGTCAACAATGTTGAACTATTAATATTTCGTGAAGAAAATTGGTGCTACTTTTGAATTATATGGGTGTACTTTTCGGACCATTTCCCTTATAAGGCTCTCTGAAAAAAAAGGCATTTACATGATCAAAAGGTATTATACAGTGGTTCATATTTGATGACTAAAATAATTGAAGTATGGTATGAAACCAAATTGGGAAAAAGACAGATTTAATGGTCGTCTTTACCTCAGCTTAATCTGTTAACGTTATACTCGGAATGGTCGGCCGGCTTTGTTCGATTATAACGTTAACATATTAAAACGTCTGTTCTGTTCTTTTTATTTTTTACGAAGTCTTGTCGTAGTAGTTAATAACAATTCTGATACCTATGCTGATCGATTATATAGAAGCTCTGTGAAATATATTTTCAAGATATATGTTCAAAGCTAATTTTTTTGAGCATTACAAAACCTATAGCAACTTTGGCAGGTTTTTGTTCTTTGCTAATGAAGGCAACGCGTATAGAAATATCGCAGAGTATTACAGTTGAAAATGTTGAATGTTTCTAATTAATTTGCTCAGGTGAGAAACAAAAATGTGATATGTATAATATACATATATATATATATATATA
>CCAG010005168.1:0-34750 GCA_001077435.1 Glossina morsitans morsitans
ATATATATATATATATATATATATATATATATATATATATGTATGTATATGTATATAGATATACGGTGCGTTGTGTAAAAGTGTGATGTGATCAGTACGGAAATCTATTTTCAAAAGTTAAATAAAAAATACGAAAATAAAAAAAAAAGAAGAAAAATAATATTTCAATATACTGCACACTCACGTACATGCACGCATCAAAGCTAATTACAGGTATAAAACTTAAAAAGAAAAATAGCAAAAAAACAAAGAAAGAAAATCAACTCAATTTCTAAGGTGGAAAGGCAGAGACACTGAGCTCTCGAAAATTGCGCTAAAAGAGAGGAAAGGACGGAACAGCAGCAGCGACCACAACAACAGCAACGGTAGCATAGAAACTATGAGAAATCAAAAGAATTTTTAACACACTCAACTAAACGGCAATTAACACAAATATCTGAAACAAAAACAATATCTTAACAGACGGTAGCCAGTGAAAGTATAAGAAAAACAAAAAAAAACAAAAAAAAAAAATGAAAAGAACGGCAATGCGTGAAAAATGCTTTTAGAGGAATTAAGAAAAAAAAAAACAAACGAAAAATTATAAGCGAGAGAGAAATTATGTTTAGTTTGGACCGTAGCTTTTGCTACCTACAGTTTGCTTTCTTCAAAATAAATACAGCGTTCCGGACGTAACATGGTTTGCAAGCCCAGAAACCTGAAAACCGCACAAACTATGAAAAGAGTCAAAATGTACTCCTTAGACCCTTAAACGGAGTTGATACTTAATTTTCAGGTTAACGATGACCTAAAAGTGAGCCATGAATGAATTCAGTTGGTCTGAAAAACCCTTCGAAAAAATAAAAATACAAATTCTTCGAGATGAGCTTGTCAGATTATCGTGATAACTTGAACGGACAGAGGGACGGATATAACTAAATCGGTCTCATTTTTTCAAACGAATCCGGTGTGAGTTTTTATACAAAACTTACTTACGCAGAATAGCCAAAAAAGAAGTCCACATAAAAGAAAGTCTACATGCAAACTGAGTGGAGAGATAGACTGGTCACTCTGGGAACTCTTTTGCTGTAATTATAGGAATATATGAGAGATATCAGTTCTTTGGCATTTTTTATTTATTTAGGTCAAAAAAAGAAAATCTCAAACTGAAGTAGGACGAGCACTAGCAACTAACCTTTTTGGCCTTTTTTTTTTTCTTAAAAAGATAGACTAGACGGTTACTCTAGCCGCTTTAATAGAGTTATGTATATGTTATTGATATTAAGTTTTCTAGACACTTTCGATATGCCCATAGAGTTAGACGCTCCGAAGAGGAATCTTTGAATAGTGGAAAGGTTTTCGTATTCCCAAAGTGTAAGTTTAATCGTAAGTGTGTATCGACAATCGAAAACTGGATAGATCAATAGATGGATAGATTTCTTAAGGATCCAGTGCTGCATGAGAAAGCCGACGTTGTGTCGATATTGATCGGATATATCGGTGGAACAAGGTTAGAATTAACATGTGAGCAGTGTGAACGGTATCACTGTCGATTTCTTTCGATTTTTTTTTTCTTTTACTATATATAGTGGAATGTCAATCTTTTCCATTACACCGTCCGTTATTGAAGGTGTTAGGTCTGCTCGACTCGATACACGAAAAAATTAAATTTTGTACATCTAAGTGAACTGATATTCTTTACTTTGTTAATAACGTGCTGGCTGGAATGCAAGGAATTTCGGATAATTATCATGACCGACAAAATACCTGTGATGGTAGCCACCTTAAGCTCAATATTGAGAGCAAGGTTCATCTTCATTTGTAAATGCTGAAACGCTGATTAACTTGAACTTACTCTCTGCCCGTCTACTGCTGCCTAAGCAAAGGATAGGTTCTCATTCTTACAGCCGCCTGTAAAACGAAGACGTTAACAATTAGGGAATTTTGCTCGACAGCGAATTTCCTCTGCGATTAGCTCTCTCTCTCTAGAGGAGATTTGATGTATTTTCTTTTTAGTATGCCGAGCAGGCCATTGGTTTGAGTTTAAATTTGTGGAAAAAGACTTAGAGAGATGGTCGTTTCTTTTAGAGTAGCTATACAGAGAGAAAGAGAGAAAGAGAGGGAGAGAGGGAGAGAGGGACGGTCTCATCTGATTTTTTTTGTGGTAATAATAACTTTTTCAACGTCGTCGTCGAGCCCCCGCAAATCTACAGTTAAAGTACAAGCTTTAACTCGCGGACTTTATTTTGTGTAAATTGGAAGAGGCGATCTTGGCAGTGGTGCTATTGAGGAGTGTCGTTCGGAAAGCATATGTACTGGTTTTGGTCAATTGGCGATAAACAGATTGCAGAATATTTTCAACTGATTTGACATTGTTACCGTTAATGATCAATCCACAATCGATTTTGTTAAGGTAAGGAACGGTGTCTACGTGAACAAAAGTTTTCCAAGCAATGTAACGTGTGAAGTACAAGCTAGCTTGAATGGAATTCTTTAACGAAATGTAGAGTAGTTTTCAAGTATTTCTTATTGGAAAACGTGAACCCCAAACTGTTGAGTGTTTGCATATTTCTAATAGCAAATATAAACAAAGACATTTTCATTAGGAAGGAAACCTTATATAATGCTAAAATGCATTAGATCCGAGAAGTATTAGGATTTATTGGAAATGAAATACTTTTTAGTTAATCATCAAGATTTATATGATCTTCTTCTTTCGGGGCAAGACGGGATGGAAAGATTCGAATAAAACTGGAGTCTTCTATGCGTGTTCAAAATGAGCGAACAGACGCACCCACCAATACAAAGACTGACCAATCGAAAACATACCGACTAATATTTACCGACGGACGGACATCCAGGCTTGAATGAATCGATTCAAAACCTATATAACCTATAGCATCTCTAACATATATATTTTTGGATCCAAAAAGAGTGGCCATTAGATGGAGTAAATGAATTTAGAACGTCATATTTCCGGATGTTACAAATCGTACAACAAATTAAATATAGATCAATACTTCGGTGATGGGTAGAAAAATCAAAGCAAATCAAACCGAAACTGCAAATCGTTATACACACATAAACAAGAGACCATATTACGTAGGTATACGTACACCCAAGCGTATACGCATATGCTCACAAGCACACATTTACTATTAAATAAGAAACCACTCACTCAAAAAAGAAAAAAAAAAAAAGAAAGAAACAAAGAAAAAAGCTTAGAGACTAACGAAATCAAAAAGGAAAATTGCTCAAAAATCTGAAAAATAAGAACAGTTAAATATCAAATAATAAAAAAAAAAAAACATTTTATTTATTTATTTATTTTTTTTTGTTTTTGTTGCAGAAAAAACAGAAATTTTTGGTAGAAATAGACGAAAAACATTAATCGTACCGACAAATACACGAAATACTCTTTATTCGAACGACACCGGGATCTCTTGTTCAGTAGATCACCAGCCTTACTCCGACGTTTATTACGAATTATTCGGTGACTCGGTGACAACTACTTTTATTCCACTTTTCGTTATACCAGGAGGAAATTTTTTTAACAAAAAAGAAAATTCTTTTTTAAGTTTAAACTATTTTTTCGGTTTTTATATAAAAAAAGAACCAAGAAAGAAAAAAATAAATAAAAAAAATACAGCGACAGCAACGTGTGCAAACAATTTTCCGTTTGTTTTTTTTTTCAACACATAAAAAAAGAAAAAATTGTTTTTTTTTTTTTTTTTTAAATTAAAAAAGTAACTACCGAAACAAAGTGAACTCTAACACATAATAAAATAATATATATAAAAATAAAAAAACGCAAATAAATAAAATAAATAAAATAAAATGTCTTCATCGCAAGCTATACGTTCATCGAAATACTCCTATAGGGCCACCTCAACTGGACCGGGTGCTGCCGATATCAACATAGAATATGTCGCCGATTTAAGCGCCCTCTCACGCCTTGAGGTAAGAAAGGCTTTAAGTGATAATAATATTGAATTAAAACAAATTTAAATTTGAGAAGAAACAACAACAACAAAAAACAAAATCGGAAACTTGAATATTTTGTGAAATGAGTGCAAAAAATTTTTTTTTCAAATATTTATAATCACCAATACACAGGCAAATCGAATCATACGTGCCTAGGAATGTGTAGATGCCAAAAATATTATAAAAAAAAAAAATAAAAATAAAAAAATGAGAACATTTATAAATCATTGGAATTATTACGTAATTGGATAAAAAAAAAAAACAAAAAAAAATCCAAAAACTGAAAATAAATTGAAGAATCAATTTACAAAGAAAAGAGACAGCAACAAACTAATATTTCATTCAAGTGTGTCTTGATTTTAATCATTTATTTTTCCAGGATAAAATTCGTTTACTCCAAGATGATCTTGAAGTTGAGCGTGAATTACGCCAAAGGGTAAGTTCGATTTTAAGTTAAATAATTTCACTTATAACAATTGTTTTTTTTTTTTTTTTGTGGCAGAAAATTTGCAAAGGTCATTCGATCCATAAATTGATATATAATTGAATCATTTCAAATAACTCATTTTCGAGAAGGTCAGCAAGCCGGGGTTTCCACTTTCAATGACGGGCAATTGATATTCCACATATGCGATTCGTTCTATCTCATTGTCTATCTATCTCTTTCGCTCTTTATCTATTTATATTTTTCTAATTCTCTATCCCTCTCTCTTTCTCTCTCTCTCTATATATATATATCTTTCTGTTCATTTTACGTTGACCGGTAAAATTTATTCCCTAAAATATGTGTAATTGTTTTGTGTGTTTTGTTTTCAAATTTGTATCCTTTCTTTCCGAGCCGCGATTTGGAAAAGCAAAGGAGAATGAGTTATTCGATAGATTTGTCTGCCGCTGGACATTGATCGGTTCGGTGGTTCTTTATGCTGTTAAAAATATCCTATCGTTTCAACGGCTAACCACAGAAACTTTAAATAATTTTTTTGTATTAACAAAAAAAAAAAAAAACGCAACAGGAATTGTTGTAAAATTCATAAAATCTGTTTCCAAAAGAAAAAAAAAAAAAAAAAATAGGGCAGATGAATGCATCCACGTAGATATGGTAAAGTCAATTTACCAGCGTAGGTTGTGTACAGTGCTTGAGTTGAGTGCGTTGGCTAAAAATAATTGGATTGGATGGTTTTCATTAAGAACGCACGGACGGATAAAAATATACCATTCTATAACCATTATCGGAATTTTCCATCGGTGACTAAAGTAGCTCGCTGAGTCAACACGTCAGTCTACACCGCCTACGCTGGCAAGTTGAATCACCGATCGCTTATTATAAATTTAATGAGATCCACGATGATAGGGGAGATATTATGTTTCTATATATAATTTCTAAAATTATTATTAAATATTATTTCAAAGCATTTCGGCTTTAGGTAGTTATCGGCCCTAGAGACTCGCTTGTTGACTTCAAAGTTGAGTTGAAGCGCACGTAGTCAAAATTGATTCAGCCTGAGTTTGCGAAGAAATCTTAGTTTATTTGTTGTTGGTGAGAAGTTTTAAAAAATGGGTGTGATCTGTCGGCAAAAACACTCGCTTTCAATGAAATCTCTTCAGTCTCTTGTGATCCGCAAGAGATATTTATCTAATATTTCGAACCCGAATACACTCATAGATATGTTAACTTTGAACTAAGAAAGATTAGCAAACTCTTTTGTTCTCTTTAGAAGATTATTTTTTCCTTGGACAGACAAAGCCAGCGTAGGCGCTTATTCAAAAGCATATGCATGAAAAAATCAGAATGTTTTTCAATTACCTGACCGGCGAACTCCTTTGTGGTCTTGGCAAAAAGTGTTTGCACTACATTCTTCAAATGCAAGCATTTTCGATAGGGGCCGCAACTTGTTGACATTTGATTTTTTTCCTTTTTACGCCCAACTCCGCGGCATTGGGTCATCGTATAATTGCCTTTGCATTTAAAAGATGGAGAAATACGCATCCAAGATCTTGCTAAGATTGTGAGTAACTTTCCCCCTCTCTTATGCTCATGCCGCTATCTTTCAATGTGTGTGTTTTTCGAACGCTTGCTTGCGATGGGAACCTAAAACTTGGCATATAGACATTTGTGATGCGAAGGTCACAGATAAAATGGAAAATGGGCGTGATCAAAAAGGAAATGATAGGAACCAAACTAGAACAGAGATTAATCGAAAACTTGCAACAAATATTTATTAGGACCACAATGAGTGTTTCCCCATTGCGGGAAAAAGCGTTTAACTTGGAAGTACTTCCAAACACTTCCTCGGGCTATCTACGAGTATTTATATTCATTGTCAATGGACACGCCTATAAATAATAGAATGACTAACAATTCCGTGTTTCGTGAGCTGTGTCAAAGCGAATGTAATTTCAGTTGTGCTCACTTGGCGAATCAAATGCATTATACCCTTTGAACATGATCTATAAGACTGCCTTTCAATTTGCTATTTGCACTTTTTTGCGGTATTCGCAGACAGACAGATATGATTACATATTTTCGTATGATTGATGGATATTTAAAAGATATTGTAAATGAAATATTAATTTCGTCGCCATAGAACGCAGATAGACTGAAGTGCTGCGGACATTAAACGAAGGTTGGAATTCTTGCCGACACTTGAAGAAAGTATTCATGTGAATTCAGTCAGAAGTCAGTCAAATAAGCAAATAAAGCTAAATTCATGCAATAGTTAGCATTTTTGTTCATTAAACATTTGATTAATGAAAAGTGCTTTGTAACGCGTCTACCTATGCATGATTTTTTAGAATTTTTTTAAATGTCAAAGGTCAAGCGAATATATATTTAGACAATCATTAAAACAAAAAAATAAAACAAAAAACATTGAATTAAAACATATTGCAACATAGTGTGTGCTTTATGTACAACAACAATAAAGTTCATAATTAAAAAAGAAATTACCTTTGCCTCGCATTAAATTGCTTAATAACAACATTTTGTTATATAAATAAATATATCTGAGTGATTCATAGATGTATTTATGATATGTAATTAACAATGTAGTTTGTATGTATCCATGGTATTACAGAGAAAACAAAATAAATACCTATTATTAGCTAAAGACTAACGTTATGAAAATATTTTTTATTATTTTATTTAAACAAAATAAAAGAAAATTGGAAAAGCTTATGAGAGTTTTCTCGTTGCACTTACACTCAGTAAAGAACTCGTAAGACTTTTTCTTCAAATTTTACAATTTATTCAGAAAAAAATCTTAATATCCTTTGTAGGTGGATTGTTATCTTCTTTTTTTTCTCTTTCTCTTTGTCTTTTCTTTTTTCGTTTATTGGAAAATATTATCTTAAGAATATTTTTGTTTTCAACTTTAGTGACGAATTTCGTTTACAAAAACAACTAAGCTGAAGAATGCAATTCAAAGACGAATTGAGATAATAGTTTTGTTTTTATACCGTAAGGGATACGAGAACACTTACCGCGAATTTCTTATTGCATCGCATAGCTTAGCTCATCTCAACTTTTTAATATTTTGTCATATATTTAAGTAAGATAAAGAAATTCACCTTTAGTTCGGAGAGTAGTTCGCGCTGAGTTGGTTAGATGAACTGTATCTGCTGTTGGCAACAAACTTGCGCTGTCTTCCAGCAACTTCCGGTACATCTTTAGTCGATTAATACTGGCAGCTATGTCCCATTGATTGATTGGTGATTATAGGAGGACTCGTGCTGCTCGTTGATTAAAAAGATATGACCAACTATGGATGGATGGACGATAAAAACCAAACTATTCTATCTTTTTTCTTTGCTTCCAGCTTATGTGTAAGAGATTTGAGTTTCCTATGCTACAACATTCTTTGATCATTACGAGGAAAGTTTCTTAAAGTGACGTAAAGGTCTGTCTGGGTTTAACTCGACCATTCTAACTAGGCTGTCGATTCCATTCATACTGGCATTCGATTTCAGTAAACGATGCAATCAAAAAAATATTAAGCTTAACGTTTCGGGGAACGTTAAAAAAAAATGAGGATATTCGAGTACATTGAAGACCTGTTGCAGATAAAGCAATGTACCGTTTCATTTTTATTTCAAATAGACATTTACGTTTCGCCCTAGGTTAATTCGTAGTTGATCTCGATCAATTTTCGATTCGATCGAGGTGTGTGTGCCTGATAGTCCTTGTAAGACCGTTTCAGAGTGTTTGTTACCTTGATCTTGCCCTTATGAGTTAACCGATGAATGCAGCGAACAGCAAATTGTTTACATGATCACTATTAGTGTTAATTTTATGTCCGTCATACGTCATGTTGCCCTTACAATATACGCAATTTGTAAATCTATTCAGCTGCATCTTGCAGATCGTAGATGGCAAGGGATTCGAAGTAAACTTGCGTAGTGTTTTTCCAATATTTTCATTTTTGTTTTCATCTTCTCCTTCTTCTACGTATTGCGGTGCATTTAAACATATGAACACATTGAATTTAATTGCATTTGCTAGTATATAACTCACGAATTCTCGGCCCAGGCCAAAAATATTTTCTAATTTTGTACGAAAAGAAAAATTTATATGTGTTTGCATATATTCTCTTCTCTTCTCTTCTCTTCTCTTCTTTACTTTTTTTCTTTTTTGTTATTCTTTAGTACTTGTTTTTGTCCTTTGTGGCGTTAACATTTTGTTTAGAAATTTTTCTAGTTTTTAGCTTTTCCTCTTTTTTCCTCCCTTTTTTTGTTTTTGTTCTGCAAGTGTTTTATTCAGTTTGTTGGTGCGTTTAGAAATGTTATTTATCTCCGATTATCAGCGAAAAGTGTATTTCATGTGTTGAAGTTCAATGCACAACATTATCATTTTATCATTTAAAGTAAATGCATTTTATAATTAGATAGCCTTTTTTTTGCTATTGTTGTCGTTGTTGCCTTGCTTTGCTATTTAATTTTTTATTTATTTTTTGTATTTTATAAACGGAAAAATAAATTTTATATAGTGCGTTCTTTGTGCGAAGCTCGACGCCCTCCTTTAAAGTGACTGATCGTAAAGCTAAGCTTTACCAGCCCTTCAAGCTTCGCAATTCAAAACTAAGGGGATGCACTTTACGCGCCTACGAAGTCACATAGAAAAACTATTCATTTAAAGGTAAATTTTACTTATCCTATTTTCGCTATGGCAAAGAAATCCACAAAAATGGGAGCATGCTATTGAGCGGATCGAGGCCATTTTTCAATGCAACATGCGCATGGTATGTTGGCGATGTTGATTAGTATGTCAACGTACGCCAAAGCTTAGGGCAATATCTACTCTATAAGTTATGAATATTTTCAAATGTTCTTCTTCCTCTTCTTCTTCTTCTTCTTCTTCTTCTTCGAATTTTTAAACATTTCTTTCAAGTTTCATTTTGTCAACTATATGTCGTTGATGGGAAGATTCATTAAAAGCATACATGTGTGTACCTGTAGTCTAGCTTATGTCCTGAGAATTGTGATTGGATACTTTGACTTTTATATTAAACAAATATGTTTGTATTTCGTAAGGCGCGACAAAACTACAGCTTATCACAAAACTCACAAAAAAAAACACAGCTTTGTAATTAAAAATGATATGAATGATTTCATTTATTAATAATGCAGAGGGTATCGGATTACGTGGAGAATAGGATAACGGGTAAACGAATTTCGAGATTTTGCTGACATGTGTTCACTTGTTTTGATGACATTCTCTCCCATTACCATAGCGATATAGCAATCAGTTTTCATTTTTAAGACGTTCAGCGAACCACACTCGCTGTGTGCTGCAAGCAGGGTTCAGTTCAGTTCAGAAGCGACTCGCATGAACTTACAATCTTTGCATGAAATTGCAATCTTTCGTAAGAATACGTTGTAAAGAACGTCTCGAAATGTCCAATTCATGACCATCGTGTCGAAACGATATTCCTGCACTCTTAGCAACGCGCTTATTAACTGTTTCGATGTTTTGTTGTGCTGAACGACAGCCAAAGATCACTAATTAATCCAATCTCCTCATGCTTTTTAATTAATCTGCTCACTGTCCATCAAATTCTTTCAAATCTTGCATTCATTATGGGTCACCCTGTATTATATGTTAGTTGTATTCGGCGAGGATTAATCTTCCATCGGGCTTCTAATCTGATGCAATTACAACATATTTTCAGAAAATTCTTAAGACTTCAAAGTACTTATTACAGAGTGCTGATCTGCTAAACATGATTGCATCGATCTGATCAAGTGGTAATCGGAAGGCGACAAGTACAGAGAATAACCAGCAATTGGAAAATCTTTTCAGCCCAAGTTGAAGATCCCTTCCGAGGATGCATTTGCTGGCGAATGTCTGTCGTCCTATTTGGTTATTATTAATTAGCTTGTTTTTTGAAAGAAAAAAAAAAACATAAATAACAGGTAAAACATTAAAGTGGAACACTGTCCACAACTTCGCTTACAGTTGATCACATAATGACTTTTCAAAATAATGCTTTCTATTGGAAGTGGTCGAAAAAGTTATCTGATCCGAACCATCTTCAATAGCGTTCGTTCTTTCGCCAAAATATCTCGAAAATTGCAACTTGTATGTTGAACACAAGAAAACAATAGTTAGATGGACTGACAAGCTCAGATCGATTCAGAAAGTGACTTTGAATCGATCGGTATACATCCATACTTAATCGAGACTTAATATATCCTTGTACGACCAGTTGTGTGGCGTATAGAAATATTCTCAAAATATGCAACAAGAGTGTACGTCACGGAAGTACTCTAAAAAACTTCGCTATTAGCGCCTTGTTTCCAAAGACTTTTTGTACGCCGGTTGGCTTAAGTCGATGATGGCGTTGAAATGACGGGCTTTTTTTATCGAAACTGATCGATCAGTGTTTTATGTTTCAAGTTTAATGGATTTCGGTTACGGGTTTATGCGCAGAGACCTATTATATAAACTATCTGAATGTCCGCTCTTGAGTTTAAAGTTCAATTTCGTACAGCAAGTATTGCGAAGCACTTAATATTTGATATAAGACAGATGTGCAGCGTTTGGGCATTCAATTTGAGTTTGGAATACCCACTAAAAAAATTAATATATTCACCCAATTTGCGACACAGCTGCATTGCTGCATGTATTTCATATGCTATCAAAAAAATGGACTCTTCTTGTCCGTCTTCTTAATCTGTTAGTTTACTGATAAGGTCACCTATCATTTATGGTATCGTCTTTTTTAATCATTTCATAAGATGGTTTCCGCTGAAGGTAAAAAAAATTCTTCTTATTTCATATGCATTTATAAATCGCATAAAAAAAATCGCACACAAATATATTTGCACGAAAATATATCGCAAAAAAACAAGTTCAACTGCATACACAGATATGTGCGATATGCTTATTATTTATGACTGAGGACTGAAAGGAACGCAATTCATTTCGAAACACGAAATTGTTATATATTTGGAAAATGGTTAAATATTTTTCTAATTTTGCTAACTAATATATTTTTATTGTCGATCATACATGTAAATGAAGGTATTATTTTGTTATAAACAAAATTATGATAATATATAGAAAAAATTTCAATTTTTCGTCTAAAATATAGACCATGACCATTTTTATATGAACGCATGATTCACTGAACTACATACTCAACTATGTGTCATAGATTTATTTATAAAAAAAAAAAAAATTATAAAAATTTTATTTCTCCTCGGAAAATATACAAAAACAAAAAGAAGGAAACCGAAAATAATATTTACATTAACTGTATACACACACACACACACACACACACACACATACATACATACATACGTACATCCATATATATGCATAGATCAGATGTACATCAATAGTAGCGATCAGGCAAAAAGGCCCCTCTTTTTCAAAATATAAATACAATACGAACGAAAGCAAAAAAGAATATTGAAAAGCACACGCGCGCACACATATACACGCGCATATGCAGTTTGTATATTCAATCCGTGCGTGAGGCTGAGTATATTTAATCAACACACCTTATTTTAAAGAATTTAATTTACTCAAATTTCCAATGAACTGTTATGAAAACAATTTTTCAATTTTTCAAAATTTATTTGAGAAACTAACAAAACATTTATTACAAAGAAATTCTTTTCTCTCTCATATTACAAAATTTTACCCTTTATATCGCACTGATAACCAAAATTTGATTATATATCAGTTTCCTTATTCTTTGTGTAACAATCAGAAAAACACAGATAAGAAATTTTCTAAAGTAAACGTGAGATTTTCGTCAATTCTCAAAACAATGTCTGTTCTTTTCATCTATTGTCTGTTGTTTGTGATTCTTATCTTATTAAAAATTTATCGATGAACTTGATGAAACTTGTTGAGATTCGCTTGTGAACCCACTCGTTACAAATGAAAACTATACGAAATCTGAGGCGATAGGAATTTCAAAAAATATATGACAATCTAAAGCAGATTTTGATCTGAATTAATGATTCATTTCAAAGTGCGATACCAGCTAACATACTTACAATCAACAAATTTTTTCTGCGATAGGTATTCAATATTCATTGTAAAATGTCTATAGATTTTTGTTTTTTGATTTTGCTCATTACGAAAATCAATTCAGGAAATTTTCCTTTTTCCTTTGCGTAGCATTTTTACATATAAATAATTTTTAGGTCATATTTCTTATGAAAGAAAATTTTTATTTGAAATATAATTTAATTTTTATGGCATTTAATTAAAAGAATTTGCATGCAATATTTTGCATTGCATTTCGCCAATATGCATATATGAAACGCGTATGCACTCAATTCAAACGAAGTATAACAGAATTTGGAATTTTTCATATAATACAATATTTAATGTTTTGACAGCTGGGAGGTAAATTGGCTGCATGCCATTATTATGTTCTCACTCAAGCATTAAAAACAATTTCGATGAGCTATGAATAGATTTTTTTTTACGTTTCATTACAAGAGAATATAATTTCAAATGGAAATGATGTGAAGAAATTTTAATTGAATATAATTTTTATTCATTCCAAAGTACCTTTTATGTTAATTATGAATTCTCTCTTATGTCACCACCTCCTCTACCAACGCAACGATTTTATTGCTAACTTATACTACAGAGTGACATATATCTAAATAAAAAAAAAAAAGAATGTTATGCCATTTTCCATTACTTCATGCACTAGATACAACTTCACATAATTGTTTCAAGTTTCAAGTCCTGGTTTGATGAAGGAATAGTATTAAGTTTATCGACGCATCTAAACTATTTTCATTACAAATTTGCTTCACATAGGCTGCGTTAGGTTGTGAAGGCAAATCACGCCGCAAACTTACAACAGAGTTCTGTTATAAAACGTTTCGCTTGAGACTATAAATAAAGGCTGTACTTAGATCCCGAAGACGAGAATCGCTATTTTGATATAAAGAAAAAATTTCAATCATCTCCAGGGCAAAATAGACTTACAACAAAAGCCTGCTTTACTTAATTTCATCGTGATCTTAATAACATTTGTCGAAATCATTCCAAGTACGGCCTTATAATGATCACTATCCGTTTCAAAAAGTTATCATTAGCATTCTCCTCTTCTGCTACATATTGTAGGCCATAAATGCGTTTGATATACAAATCTCTTCTACCCATCTGCTATTGGCAGCCACAGCTTGAGCTTCTACCTTGGCATAGCTTGCTAGGGCAAGGATCAAATTGTACTTTAAAAATAACAGAGAATCAAATCTCGTTCACATTTTCTCTCTTCATTTGACAAAATTGAAAAGCTGTCGGCTCAGCTCAGAAGTTTTTTGCAAATTGATGACAACTCTTACGAATTTCAAATGATCGCTTCGACGTTATTATAAATATTGATTATAAATCCAAATATTTTTAAAAAATACATTGAACTAAAGAGAATTTATGCGGAACATTATAAATGAAGAAAATGGATACAAGCTTAGGTGAGTTTTATTACATAAGCGTTCAATGATGATAGTTTTGAAAGTGATGTAAACCATTTCATATTTAAATTGTGATTATCAGTTAACGGTAATGTTAGTTGAATTTTTTTTGAAAATAACTGATTTATAGCACTTTCCAAACAAACGTCAAACATACTCTAAGGTTAAAACGTTTAATTTCATTATGAATTCTCGTGTAAAAGAAAAGAAAAGAATAATTTTTATAGAGCGGTAGAGAGACAGACCAGACATTCGGAACTTTCGAGAAAGTTGGAGAACAAAGAAAAAAACTATACGCAGGAAAATACGGGAACTAATACATTAAAGGACAAGATTTAGTTGATTTTTAATATTAACACTACGACAACAGTCATGATTTCGATCTCTAAATGAAAAGGTAGTTAGATACCGTCAAGTCGATCCAATATTAGATATGATTCCGTAGGTAAAATCATAAGACGTTCAACTGCAAAATCCCTCGACACATGTGCATAAATAAATTTTGCACTTAAGTTCGATTCCCGTTGTTGAAATCAAGCCTTCAAACTGCTTGGCCGGCCAGAGCGACATAAATCTTCGTATATGGGAAGAAAAAAGTGGAAAATTATTTCAAAAACTTCACGTTTGCTTCGCTTCCTCCATCCATATCAAAAGGATGATTACTTTCTTAAAATGTGGGCAGAAATTTCGTTTTTCACTTAATATTCAATGCTTGATATTCTTGATAAATACGATATATGTATGTGAGGATTGCGTAGAGTAACTTTTCGGATCTACGGCACCTTTGCCTGTCGAACATATAATAAATGTAATGCATTTCCAACCATCATCATACTTTTGCAAATTTTCTTTCATATATATAAATAAATTTATATAATTAAATAACAAAAAAAAACTAAATAAAAATTTTCGAATTTTTCTTTTCTAAAGATCGAACGCGAGAAAGCCGATCTCAGTGTCCAAGTCATTCAGATGTCTGAACGTCTTGAGGAGGCTGAAGGTGGTGCTGAACATCAAGTAAGTTAAAAAAATCAAAAAAATAAATTTATAATAAATGATTTATGAAAATATGACTGAAATTTCTCTCTCTTTCCCTTTCTCTTTTTCTTTTTCTTTGTTCTTGTTTTATTTAATCACAAAAAAAAGTTTGAGGCTAATCGTAAACGTGATGCTGAATTGATAAAATTACGTAAAATGTTGGAAGATGTTCATTTGGAATCCGAAGAAACTGCCATGTTGCTTAAGAAGAAGCATAACGAAATTATATCCGATTTTCAAGAACAAGTTGAAATCCTAACAAAATCGAAGTCTAGGTAAGATTTGCTCAGATACAACTGAAATGTCGAACGCAATGCTGCGCGTTAACTCTCAAGCCATGCACATTTACGTCATAAGAACTAATGTAAAAACAAAAAAAAAGACGTAAAAGTTTCAAGGTCATCCATATCGTAAACAAACATCGAAAAAGAATTTTCTTTTTCCTTTAATTTTTTCGTTTTGAAAACACATTTTGAGTAATGTTGTGAAAAAGGAATAACTCCACCAAAGGTGTTTTTCTCTCAAAAATCCTATTCCGTTTAAATCGACCAATCAATCAATGGCAGATTTCTATTGTTTTAGGTTACTCATATAAGCACATATAACCCTAGAAAGAAACTTGTGAATCAGTTTAGCTAATCTTCGAACCATTCTAGTTCAGAGATCTCACACGTTACTTAAAGGAACTTCATTTCAAAAACATCGCATGTTCCCAGGTGGACAGGGAAATAGGTGTACACACAAAAACTTGAAAATAACGCAAAATATTGGAGTCAAAGCTAATCATTTTTATAGAAATCAATTCAGACAATCAATATACGCCATAACGACTATCGTTTTTAATTGCAACTTCGATTTTTGCAGACATAAATGAAATTAATTATCGCAGGTTTCTACTGCGATATTATATCACATTTTTTGAATATTTTTCCACAACTCTTTTTTATTGCAACAACACACGGGATGCTTTTTTAGTCCTCCGCAAACATTCGCAATAGGATTGAGCCCGTGAAAGTGACTTATGGCGAACTATGCTTCACCAAATTGGATGAATTTTTCAGATCATTATCCTCCTGAAATTTCCGTAATAATGGCTTATTTTCTTTGCCATGCAGTAACGCAAAACGAACTTTCCGACCTTGAAAGAATTTCGCTTTGTTAAAATGAACATGTGATTATTGCTCCACTTTTTGAGGGGGTGCCAAGCTTTCGGGACGAAGTTATATGACCGGCCATCTTTTTCCTTCACTACCATGATATGTTGGAATATTGTTATAAAAATTAATTCATAGTACATCTCTTTACCTTTACAAAAGACTTCTAACTGAAAAAAATCTACTAAAAAAACATAAAACGCCCTCAACTTCTTACTGCAGGAACTAGTTCACGTGGTATCCCGGGAATTAAAATTGACCAGTTTTGCCAAATGTGAAAATGTTGTATAGGCTTTCTGGAAGCTACCTTTTGCAATTTCTACGGCATAGAACTAAAAACTACATCTCGCACCTATTTTTTTTGTCCATATATAACAATATATATCTGATTTGAGTCAATATGCGTTTGAAAATATTTAATAAATACCCCCGGGGGCGTAGAAAACCAAATAATAAATAAAATAACTCGCTATGATCTTGAGTGTGCGCATTTTAGCCTTCAAACAGTATAATATTTTTACGTTACTAATAAAAATTCTTACGCCGCCCAAATATTCAAAATAAAAACAACAAACAATTTTGAGTTTTCGAAACATCTTTAAAAGCTTTCGACGCTCACGCAAAAGCTTCAAATTGCCGATGTTGCTAACGCAGGCTATATGAGAATTAATTGTATATTTTTAGTTTCAAACAAAATAAATACAAAAAAAAAAAACAAAAACAAGAAATTTAAATAATTTAAGAAAAAAGGAAAAAAAAATTGAAATTTTTACGGTTTTGAGTACTTTGCTATCCACATATAATTTTTCATCTTTTTTTTATCTGTCATCTCTTAACGAGTGTATTTATGCATTCTTGCTTTTTCCCAAGTCCCAAATATGTCGTGAAAAACAAATCATTTTTTTTTTGTTGTTTTTGTTTCTTCTTTTAATAATTTATTATTGCTGTTATCTACCTCTCTTTTTGGCTAAAGCTCACCTTTATGGAAATTCGATATGTTAGCTTTTTCTCCACGTAGGAATTTTACACGCACATTAGCGCACCGTTGAATGAATTTAGTCTAATAAGTATAACTGTGTTCATGTATGAGAGCACATTTTATTTTCAAAATATAGTGCTACGCGGTTGTGTTTGATGTTGATACATATATATATGTTATGTGTGGAAAATCATTTTTAATTGCACTTAAAAACACCTACGCATCATTATGCTCTATGCGCCTCAGTTAAAGCTATTTCGCTTCATTTTCACACATAATTGCTGCTGCATTGTCAATCAACTTATTTTCATTTTTACACTCACTATCACTTGAGTACACACATAATAATGAATTCATCATGCATAATTGCATGCATTAGATAACTGATTTTCAATGTTTTCAATTACTTTAGTTTAAAGAGTAAACACAAATATTCTAGGGGTGGGTCCATAAAATTGTAACGAAGAATGGTTAAATTGCAAAAGCGAAATGCTTGAAAATCGTTTACGAATATCTATTACGATTATGAGCGATCTTCGCACTCGTCAATTCTTGTTCATGATCCTTTTTACAGTTCGGATTTTATTGCTGCAAGCACTCTTTGCACTCAATCGTTGAGGACGTACATCATCTTAATCAAATCGATATTAACTCTATAGCTATAGGCAATGCAAAAAGTGACAGGAGTCCACTGCTTTCCGTTATTTTAAAAAAGACAAGCAGAAGAGTTCCAACTCTTTGCACATTTGGATACAATTTGTACTTATGTTAAGTGCATTAAGCCACGTGTGCATGCCGATTGCAGCAAATTGTGGACACTTTAAGCATAAAAACAGATTCGCTTATGCCAGCAGCTAAAGAAAAATCTACAATCTATTTCCTAACAATTAGTTGTTTGTTGTCTTTCCTTTCAAGCCATACCGGTGGTTCAGTTTATATTTTAGGTAAAATATTTCCATAATATATGTAACAATTAAAAGCATTTCAAAATAACTATTAAATAATTTACACCACCCCACAGGCATTCGTGTGATGACTTTTTGAAAAAGTGGTCCTTGGTCCTTGGGCCAAAACATGCCAGTGTCAAAATAACTCAAAAATTACCTGTATAGGCCTGTAAAAAGTGGACTTATCTCAAATCGTTCTGGGCGTTGCGTGCATCCGCACAAATCTAATATATCCGTCTCTCTCACAATTGATGTAGCATATAAAAATGTACAAAAAGTCAAAAGCGAACTTATTTTACTATGTTGATCATTACGTATTAAATTAAATTTAAGATAATTACCTTACTCCTTCTGTTTATCTCTGTTCTTGCGATAAATTTGTTTTCCAACTGAAATGCTTAATAACTCTAGCATTCTTTTTACAAATCTTATGACCATTTTTTAAAATGTTATTTGTCTTTTTAAGCTTTTATGGCACCGTTTTTAATAAAAAAAAGCAAAAAGGAAAAAATAAAAAGTCATAGCAAATATGAATGAGTTGAAAAAATGTCGTCAACTTTCTAAGTTTTATATCATATGATTATTTTTTGTTCCATCAGCTTAACGCTAGTTTCTTGTTCAATCTTTCTCATGCTACTTCCAATCTCGTATGGCAGCTTTAGTTTCTTACAAAATATATATCATGAAATTATTATTTGAAAGCTCTGAAAACGGAAAACAATCTCTCTCTCTAAGTAAAAATTTTATTGCATATGAAAACTGAAGATTAGATTTCCCTTAATTGATTTGTTAGTAAATTTCTCCGATTACTAATAAGTTAAATAAATGATTTTCTCCAGTTGCTTTAATCGCTAAAGTTTGCCAATCATTACTGTTACGCATAGCAGAGTGTCGACGCGATTTGACAATGTACGCCATTTGCCATTTGAAATTTATCGAGCATTGTTTGTTTCGTTTAATTTGCAAAAGACTTTTAGTTTTATTTCCGTTGCAATTTTAATAAAATGTTGTCGCTAGATTGGTGCTAGATTTATTTGAGCATTCTATATGAGCGTTAATACTTATCATCACATATGTTATTTTCATTATTCCTGCATATATGAAAAAATTTTTAATAAAAAAAACAAAATCTTAAGTAACTTTCAGCAGCACCTTTCCAGTGGACCGTCCCTGAAAAGTCAGAAGCTTTATTAAGTATAACGCTTACTAAACGCTAAGTATTCACCATTTTTGTTTGTATGCTTTTTCAACTACAACTATTGGCTTTCTTTTAGCGCTATTTTTTTATTTTTTATTTACTGATTATATTCATGTTCTCTTCTCTCTCTCTATCTCTCTCTCTCTCTCTCTGTAATATTGAATTTTATTTTGACCATAGAGCCGAAAAAGAGAAATCGAAATTCCAGGCTGAAATTTACGAGTTGCTCAGTCAAATCGAATCATATAATAAAGAGAAATTGATGTCTAGTAAAACTATTGAAAGATTGGAAATTACAATAACTGAACTGAATATTAAGATTGAAGAGCTAAATCGTACCGTTATTGATATTACCTCGCACAAGACTCGGCTTTCGCAAGAAAACATTGAACTGATCAAGGACGTCCAAGATCTCAAATCGCAATTGGACACTGTCTCATTTTCCAAGAGCCAGGTCATCTCCCAATTGGAAGATGCTCGTCGCCGTTTGGAAGATGAAGACCGTCGTCGTTCGATGTTGGAATCTTCGCTTCATCAAGTTGAGAGCGAATTAGAATCGATTCGCATTCAACTCGAAGAAGAGTCGGAAGCCCGTATTGACTTGGAACGTCAGTTAGTCAAGGCCAATGCCGATGCCACTTCTTGGCAAAATAAATATCTTGCCGAAGCGGCTGCCCGTGCCGAAGAGTGCGAGGAAATTCGTCGTAAATATCAGGTGCGCATCACCGAATTGGAAGAACACGTTGAAGTTTTAATTGTTAAAATTAACAATTTGGAGAAACAAAAGACTCGCCTACAAAGCGAAGTAGAAGTATTGATCATTGACTTGGAGAAATCCAACAATAGTTGCCGCGAATTGCAAAAATCTGTAACTATCTTGGAGAAGCACAACATCGAGCTTAAGACGCGCCTAGATGAGACCATAATTCTATTCGAGAACAGTCAACGCGATTTGAAAAACAAACAGGCTGACTTGCAACGTGCCATTCATGAATTGGAGAAGGTTAAGGATGCCAACAATCAATTGGCGCGAGAGAACAAAAAAATGGGAGGTAAATTGTCATTCGCGAAAAGCATTAAAAAAAGAAAAGAAAAACAACAACAACAACAACAACAGTTAAATTTAACATTTCCGTTTAGATGATCTACATGACGCTAAGGCCGCTCTTAACGAAATGAATCGTCGTTTGCATGAAATGGAATTAGAATTGCGTCGTTTGGAAAATGAACGCGAAGAACTGACTGCTGCCTACAAGGAGGCTGAGGCTGTAAGTAATGGATAAAGTTTTTTTTGTTTTTTCAAGATTACATTTTCAAATAAAATTTTACTGAATTACAGGGTCGCAAGGCCGAGGAGCAACGTGCTCAACGTGTATCTGCCGACTTTAATCAATATCGTCATGATGCTGAACGTCGTCTTACCGAGAAGGACGAAGAAATTGAATGTATTCGGTAAGTTTGAATTTTTCATATATTTGAGTTTTCAAAATTTCAAAACTTTTGGAAATTTATTTAAAAAAAAAAAAAAAAAAAAAAATGTTGAGATCCTTTTCAAGACCCTCCCTCACCTTGCATAAAACATTTATTAAATATTTGTCACGTTAAAAAAAGAAAAAAAAAAAACGGTCCGTCATTGATTCAAATCTGTAAACATATCAAGTGATGATGAAACACAGAATTCAATTAAGAGAAAAACATTAAAAATAGTTTAAATATTGGAAGTAAAAGTTCATTGCATTATTTATTGGCACTTAAACACAATAAACGATTTATTTGAATAGGAAAAAAGCAACATCATTGCCGCGTCACAATGAAAATAACATAACGAACAACAATGCAAGATCATTTATTTATACTGACACCCAGCTAAGTTGTGTGGTTCGCATCCAAGATAAATTGTGACAAAACTTTAATGATTGACTTTTTTTTTTTTTTTGATTTTAAAGAGATATTAAATCTTTGCGAAACGGCTGGGTTCGGCGAGTGCAAAAGCAAAAAAAAAAAAGGCAGGCAGAGTTAGAGGATGCGACTGCAAGCGAATATGCGTAAATGTTTTTATTTTAGAATTTCATCAATAATGAAATTGTTGTTTTCTATAATGCGCGATCGATCAGAATGCGCTTGTTTGTCAATCTGTTTGCCACCCCTGTCATAGAATGAGGAATATTTGCAGATTTTTCAATATTCTATACTTGCACTTTAGATTGCACGTAGATCTGGTTTAGTAATATGATAGGTGCGGTTAGAATCAAGAATAAATCAATCTTCACTTGCGAAAATCATCGCCTTTAGCCATTGGCCACTTCCACGATTCCACGGTCTACGATTTACGATTGTTTACCTCTTTTATAGTAAGTAAGGTCCTTGAAGAGGAACGATTTTCTTTAATGCTGGCTTAATTACCTTACAAGCTGTAGTTGCCGCTGCCTTTCAACCATATGTCACTTTATTCCCCATTGACATCGTTTGCTATCAAGTACTATGTATGTCTGTATCACATAGAGTACACAAATATTAGTTCTTGTCAAGGAAGTCTGGCCTAAGATGGCCTAAATAGTTTTTAATAACATATGCAACTCGTCCAATACGATCTAAAATTATATCTTCGAGCGAAATATAAAAAGTTTTTCCATTAAAAACAGCCCACCATCGAACTTCGTTTTCGGTGAAGCAATGCCTTTCCTGGATTGCTTTGCATTGTCCTTCAAACGTACAAGATATATGCAATGCTGGGCAACATCGGATTAGCGAGTGCCGCTGCAGTATTCATGTCTCTCATTCGATATTTTATCCTTTCTTAATAAGACCGTTGAGTCACTGTTGTGTGTTGTATACACGCGCTTTTAAGAATTTTTTCACAAAATTTTCAATTATTCGCTTATCGAGACTACGATTCAAGAACCGGCAGACGTTGCTTAAATGAACTAAATTGAACTGTCGAGAAACAAAGGGGACGACCGACCTAACCTTAAAAAAAAGGCGAATGTTAAGCGCGTCCATAAACAGGATTCTCTAGTAAAGGGTATAAGGCATTCATTGTGGGTGCGAACGTGAACTAAATGATAGTTTGCCGTGAGGGGAAGCATCATTAGGCTGTTATAATGGAAGTAATACGAGAGATGTCTGATAAGCGATCATTTGGAAGACAAATATAAGGAGCATTCACGTTCGCATTTATCGCATGTATAAAAATTTCAAGGACAAAGCGTCAATTTTCAAACATCACTTCCTTATCGTGCGGTTAGTGCTTATCACGTTTTTCTCCTACAAGTTTTATTGGCAATTATTTTTTTTATTTTTTTTTTTTTTTTGATTTTTTTATTGAACGAATTCAAAAAATAAGCGAAAAAGAAAAACCAACGTAAAAAATGATGAAACGATTGCCAGTCTTTTTGATATTGTTACTGCAGCAGGAAGTATAACAAGTTGAATTTTTTGAAATTGTTTTGAATGAGAACGCTTCAGAGAAAAAAAGGATAAAAAAAATAAAAAATAAAGCACAGGTATATACATAAATATTTGGGAAGAATTTTTTTCAAAGATCTTCAGTACATGAAAAACTGGAAGAAAACCTATATAAAATAAGGAGAAGGAATTAATTTAGCGATTACACAACGCCACCGTTAGCATAAGTCGCTTAATTAAAAAAAAATCCACAAAGATAACTGGAAACTTAGCTGAAATTCCAGGTTAGTTGTCAAATCACCAGAAGTGATCAGAAAAGCCAAACATAAGAGTCAGTGTTTATTAAAAAAAAAGGAGAAAAAAAATACACTTTTAGAGAAATAAATATAAACTAAACTAAACGATAAATTATGATAAAAATTTCCAAATCGTTTGAATCTTGCAATCAAAAAAAAAAAAAAAAAAATGTTCTTTACCTTCTAATTAAGTCCATTAAACAAACATTGACCAATGGTTGGCTCAACGTGTGTGTAAATGAATGATGACGATTAGTATGATAGTGATGCTAATGATGCTGATCATCATGATAAATTCTTTTTATAGATCATTATTTGCAAGAAAAGTGAAAAACGAGAAAAAAAAGAAAGGAAAAAAAAAATAACCGCATACTGCCAACAATATTGATCCGCCACAGACGACAACAATCGTGGTAGCAGACCCCAAGTGCTTGCTTAAATGCTGAAGAATAGAATCCCAACAACAATAATCAAGAAATCAGCTGCCCCTTTATAAAAGCATATATATATATCGGTCTTCAATTGCTGCAGCTAAACGACGACAAAAACGACAATTGTAGCAAAAAGAAACGAATGTTTTTTTATTTCTTTTCTCTCTACTTTTTTGTTTCTTGTAGCTTCTAAGCGAACGAATTTGTATTGAATTGTATTAGCATATACAGAGAAACCCATACGCATATACATACACGCACACACACACACATCTATATATACATATAATAAATATTCACCCTATCATTTATACCTTAGCATATACATATATTTTGCTTAAACAATACTAATACAAAGATGGCGCTTACCTATTGTACACGATCGCCTCGCGTACGCCACATGCTACAATCAACCTATGATGACAACTATGGCTACACTATGAATTTCTATCAGCCCATGCTCGACTACTTAGATGCAAAGGCCCAACGTTTGCAGGTAGTACCGCCACATTTGCCGTGGACCAGCGAACGTGGCCTCAAGCAATATCGACCCTCGAATGTCATTCGCCAGTACAAAACTGACGATTTACTTAGACTATCGCGTGCGGCGGCAGCTAGGGCCGATGAGATTTTATTAGATTTTCGCGTTAAAAAACGTTCGCCATTCAGTGTGCAAAAGCTTGTTGACGCAGCGCGTGTTACCAAACATATTGCCCCGGATACGGTTGTAGAAAGACAACGCGAACGTCGTCGCCGCCGTCAAAGAGAATTAGAGGATCAAATTCAACAAGACATTACTAAGCTATTATTTCGCATTAAAAAAATGGAACTGGAATCTGGAGAAATGACCAAAGAATTTAAACGTCAAATACGCGGTAAATCGGCCACCGCCATTGCCCAGGCGCTCCTTACCGAATCCGAGCGTAATATAAAAAATTCGAAACGGGAAGAGGAGGAATATATGTCCCAAGCTATGATACGTTCAAGCCGTGCGGCTTCGCGTTTACGTTCGGTTTCTCCTGAAGGTGGTCGCGTCTCCACCCATACTTTGCATATCGAATTAATGGACGATCGTTTGGTCGATAATCTCGATCATCGCGTATCCTCCTCCCTGCACAACGTCAAACGACAATTGTCTTCGTTGAATCAGAAAACCGTTGAATTCTATGCCGATTCCAGGTGCGGTACTGTTGATAAATGTTGGATATGTCGTAAGGTTATGCGTAATCATCCTAAATTAAAGGATTACAGTTATATCTATTGGCAATAGAACCAAAAAAAAAAAAAACAAAAAAAAAAAACGAAAAAAAGAAAAAACCCAAAAACAAAAAATAAAGTCAGAAAATTGCAGGGTTACGGGTTCACTTCTAGTAGACGGTTGGAAAAGAAAAATAAAAAAATAAAAAAAAAACAATGGTTGGGCTGTGACTCGTATGCATTAGTTTTTGCTCATACCTAGAACTAGGTGCCAATGTTTTTTACCGTATGTTGCCAAAAATGTAACAAGAATTTATCTAAGCGAACGGATGAGAGTCGTGTGTTAAACTATCCACAAAATTACCTGAAACTATCCCAAAATGACATAATCACGAACAACACGACCAACACATAAGGAACACAAACATAAATAACAACGACACTTGGTCAACTTTTCATTTATCAAAAACAAAAAAAAAAAGAAGAAAATTTAATAATAATTTTCGCCAAAAAAAAAAAAAAAAAATTCATTTTTTTCCTTCATAGTTTTGCCAAATTCATTGAATAAGGCTCAATTTGGAAAGGAGGTGGGGGTCAAATTTTGTCATTAGCCAGAAATAGCAAACCTTTGTCCCCTTGAATACGATTAAGTGTAAAAGATTTTACTCTAGAATCGTTAACAACTAAGAAATAATAATTCATTTTTAATTTGCTTGAGGTAGAAGAACGAAAATTCGCTTATCGCCTTTTCTTTAATTTTTAAAACTAATACAATAATTGTTTACTTGATTTCGATTATTTAAGGCATTTCCGTAAAGAATTTTTGAAAAAAATTCAAAAAATTTCTTTCTCTTCTTTTTTTTCATTATTAAAATTTTTTAAAAACGTATTAAAAGCTTATAGATAATGTTTATGAAAAATTTTACTAAGAAAACAAGAAAAAACAAGAAAAAACAAGAAAAAAAGAATAAGAAAGAAATAATGTTCAGAAAGTTCTTTTTAAAAAGTGATTTTACTAAAAATTTTTTCAAAAATTCTTTTCTTTAGAAATGATTACCGAAAAAAAAATTTTACGATCTATATGAGATAACAAGGGAATGAACAAAACTTTCGCACTTACTCCACATTTTTTTTTTTATAATTTACAATAATCTTACGCGTAACGAAGCTGAACAATCGCTTCGTTGCCTTTGTTTATAGAAGAAACAATCCATAGGTGATTTTTCCTTGACTTTTTCTATGCTTTGCTTTTTTGAACTGACCATTCAGTTTCTCGCTGAGAGTGACGCTAGGACAGGTCTTTGGGAATTTTTAAGTTGTCTAGCAGCTGCGTAGCATATGTTACAAAGTGCATGCATTTATTACTTAATAGTTAGTTGAACAAAGTTCAGACTCGATTAACTCATCCTTTATCGTCTGCGACATTCAAATGGAAAATTGCATTTTGGCATTCCTGTGTTGAGGTTGAAGACGAAGTTTGAAAGTGGAGATGTGATCTGCGGAAAAAATCAGGCATTTTTCAAGTTTCTATAACGTATAACTCGAAGTTGTTTTAGCCATCTTTGGAGGTTCATACTTCGCGTATTTATGGTTTCGAGCAGTTTTACCGATAAATCGCCTTGAAAAAGAAACCCAGAAGCCAGAAGACGACATAGCGTCGTTCCCATAGACAGAAGACAGACCAAGCAGATATCTTACAATATACGTATATTCTACAAGTGCTTAAACTAAACATTTGAGCACTTCAGTTTGCGGAGGAAGGGTGGGACGGGCGCGGGGGAGGAAAGGCATATGTAATGCCTCTACAAATTTGATAGGCAAACTTGTCACGTTGACGACTATTTAATGAGGTTGCATTTAATCAGGTTTCTCCCGTTTACCGAATCAACATCTTTAGTACAAATTATTGCGCTTGGATGTTATGATAAATTGTTTCCCCCATTCCTCCTTCTTTTAATTTAATCATACTTCTTGCCGCAAGTCCTGCAATATGTAATGCTTTGGTGTGGTGGTAGTAAATCAAAATGAATGGAAAACAGAAGAATACTAACTAACAGATAGCTTACGCTAATTCAATACAGATTATCTCTCATTACTTTGATTAGTCAGCAAATTTCGCCGTTTAAAAATAAAATATTTCTACTGGTTTGTCTTTTGATTGCAGATATATTTTTAGGTTCCCACATGTATGTATGTATGTATGTATGTATGTGCGTGTGTTTGTGTGCATTGATTTGTTTGTTTCTTTTTTTTTAGGTTAATGAAATTACATTTATTTTATTTTAGATTTTTCTTTTTGTAAAATTCTTACATAAGCACTTTAAGATAGATGTTCAATGAGTAAGAAGAAATCAAAAGCAGGAAAGAGAACGAGTATTTAATACCCAATTTATGTTTGTTTGTTTTTTTAAAGAAAACCCTGTAGTAATAGGTTCAGCTTCAATGAAACAAGGAAACAAGTGTAACCACCATTGACGCTTCCCTCGCATTGAGTTTGCTTTATAGGCAATGAAGATATTCTCTCTGTGGTCAAATTGATTTCGACAATCATATTATGCTTTCTATCTATAGGTTAGGTTACAAAAGTTAATAACCAATTGAAGGTGCATCAAAGAAAAAGCAAAAACAAAAAAAAAAGAGAAGAGAAGAGAAGAGAAGAGAAGAGAAGAACAAATAAGCGAAAGCTAATGAAACATAAAACCCCCCTTTTATTTGTTGACGGTAGTCATTGTCGATGTGTGTCTTTTTATGCGTGCATGTGTATGTGTTTTATCAACAAAAGTCAGCTAAATTTATACACAATTGAATTGTTGCCAAGTTTTCATTACTACTCCTATTAAATGGCATTTAGGTAAAACAAATCAACGATCACCGCCACCTCCATCACTTGTTACCGTCATGGACGGCAACACATTACAATATCACTGTACAATTTTCTACCGCTTAAAAAGAGTCTGAGATGATTAGAGAGCTAAACATTTCGAAAACGAACGAAATGTGAAGAAAAACCCCAAAGGATTAGATTTTTTAAGTACCTACGTAGCAACCTAAGGGCAGAAGGAACCTATCTTACAGAGAAGATACATTTTGTTTTTCATTTCCATTTTCTTTTAAATAGATTGACTTTTTCAAATTCGAAAATATACGCCACGAACTTATTACACGTTATTGTTTAGCTTCTAAATTCAGGAACCCCTCTCTACTCTTCTCAACTTCTCGCTTTAGATGATCTTATGGCCTAAGAATATAGTATAAATTAAATGTTCCTTTTCTTCAGTCCTTCAGTTAGGCGTTGCTTGATTTGATTGATGCAAAAAAAAAGCAATTCAGATGAAAGAGAATCTTTGACTTTCTCGGAGCAAACGGAGCAAGAGAATAGAAAATGAAGCCTTCTTTATAGGAAAATCCCTAAAACGCTTAAGCTAGAAGCAGCCACAAGAGTTCCTTAAGCAAACTAATTGTCGATTTTACTTCAACATTGTATTCGGAAGTTATAGGCGGAAGTTATTACTTTTTCTTCTATGCTTTGCTGCGTCGTCCAAGAGCATAATATACATGACAAATGTTCAATTTTGAAAAGTATAGACAGACATGTATGAGCACTAACTTTCCAACATGCATTTATTATTAAGCGTAACAGCAACAAAAGAGTAGCGTGCATGCACAAATTCATCATGAACATGAAACAAATTTGCACAAAACACGAAACATTTTCTGCGACAATTTCGAAATGCCTTACAAACGTTGCTTACTCAGTTTTAAGTCTATGTTCGATTCAGGTTTCAGATTTCAAATGCGCATCGAACCCGAGTTAAGACTTGGCTTCTAGGTTTCTATAGAGTACCTATGACACATACTTCTCTATACAAAATTTTCAGACTGGTAAACTAAGAAGAAAGGAAATCAAAAAGTCAATTAAAAGAACTATCAAAATGGATATTACGGGCGGGCATTGAGATCAATTTAACCCCAGCGTAGACGTTGCAATGTGGCAAGAATGTGTCCATCCATCCATTCCATCTCGAGTAAACTTGTATTGCATAACTGAAATATTCAAATTAAATAAATTTAAATATTTTTATTTTGTTTCAAAAAAAGAAAAAAAGAAGAAAATTAAACAAAAATTTGAAGGTTGCTCAGGCTGTCTACAAAGACTTACACATTTTTACGAAGAAATCTAGCAGAAAAATATTAATCGACTTACACCGAATCTCGAACATGCAACAAGTGCATGAAACATATGAAAATTGTTGTCGTGCAAATTGCGGTAGCGACATACACCTGAACCTGAATCTATGGTTTGATTGGCGATCTTCGGTATTCTCTATTTTAAGTTAAGCCAGACAGACCTTTTTCGGTAGACGGACCATGAAATTGTGCTGCGCGGTAATACGATAAGGAATTGAATTTTATTTCACAGAATATCTTCGTCTATATGCAAAAATGGGAAGCAACCTCAGCCCATTTTTCTATTAAACGACAACAAACACGTCACTAAATCGATTTCGATCACTTCCGCTTTGTATTTTTACTCAAATATTTTTTAATAGCTCCGTTCAAAATTGTCTTCAGGCGAATGTGAACGTGAACTCGTATGTTGACATAAGTCATGCTCGATTTAAAAGTACATTTCTGATCATTGACTTAGCATGCCTGTGCCATGTCGCCAATCCATTTCAAGATTTCAGAAGTTTCAGAATAAATAGTTTCTCTGAGTATTGCAAACGAAAAGACAAAACGAATGTATTAATATGTGTCGTTAGTGGGCGTAATAAATATTGTATTGTAATCTTTTTCCCTTCAAAATTAATACAACAAAAATGAAATAAGAACAACAATTGAACAATATTAGCGAGCAAACCGATAGTTGCCAAGAAAAAAATTTTTCTTAAATACAAAGGAAAAATAGATAAATAAATAAACGAATTAAGTAATAGCTAGCAATCACGGGTATCCAACGATGGCACAGAGAAGAGAATACATGAAAATTTCAATTTTAAAATTAAATAATTTTAAGAGTTATATTTATGTGTGTGTATAGCGTGTTCATTATATTGCTTAAAGTCTTTAGAAAATTTATATATCTTACGTTTGTTGTTAACAGTACACAATACCAATAATACATATGCATACATATATACAATACACATATACATACTGTATTATAATGAAAACAATACAACTTAATTACATAGGGAAAATTTAAAAAATTTCGTAAATAAGAAAAGAAAAACGCGAAACAACAACAACAACAACAACAACAACAACACCGCGTATTCGTTTTTCACAAATGGCCTTTTTTGTCCATGTGTTGTTTACTACTCGTTCTAAATATGTGTGTGCGTGTGTACACGGCTATGCATTAGTTAATATATACATTTAAACAATATAAGAACCTATGCACGTATGCACGTATGCACCTATCACCTATGCATGCATACATACATACATCGATATGAGCAACGCAAGCAAGCATCAGGCATTGTGTTGTACTAGCGTAAATAAATTCTTGATAGCATTTTTATTGGTTACTGATTTCGATGTCTGAGGTTTCGTAGCATTATGCATATATTTATTTATAGAATACCCTCAATAAAAATTTGCCTTAAAAAATAAATACATAAAACAACAATAAAAACAATTACAACGCCAACAAACACAAACAAAACAATTAGTCATTTTAATAAGCACAGATAGATATCATATACAAAAATATTCCATACACCAATCTAATCACAAGGTTGGCTTAAATGCAATCTTTTGGATAAAACTCGCATCGCTAGTAGTCGCGGCCTATTTTAAATTGTTTCTTCAAATTTTTTCTCAAGTAAAAGTAAAACCCTGATCCACTTAACGCGTTACATGTAAAGCATGGTTCCGATACGACATGGTACGAACTAGACGAAGTAATTGAGCGGAACATGTCTGCATACAAAATATTAATTAATTAAAAACTTAATTAACAGAAAACTGCGAGTTTTTTTACTTCGTGAAATTGAATCGATCTAGAATAGCTACAAGCTACATCAAATTTTGCCAAACGGTAACAAAATTAATGTTGTTGACTTTAAAGTGCGACTATTCCATTAACTATGGACATAGTAAGCTTTTATATGAGACTCATGTAATAATATATTATTTTGATTATTACGGAATTGTAATCATCATGAATATCAGGTATAGCCCCGCACAGCTAGCTTTTCGCCTATCACGGTCTGGTCAGGTCCATTGTTTAAGTCCATCTGCCGCTATCACCTGAGAATAACACATATGCTCTCTCTGTTTCATGAGTTTAGCACAAACGCACAGCAGATGGAAGAACCTGCAGTGAGGCACATTTAGGTTAATCTAGGTTAGGTTTCGAATCTCATGCTAAATAAGAAATTTCGACCTTTAACTTTATATGCACATTCACTTGAACACATATACGGAAATGAGACAAATGCAAAAAGAAATCGAATCGAATCGACGCCTATTCACCGATGATAGGTACAAAAAAAAGTGAAAACTTTACAACATTAATAGTAGTAGGCGACGGGTACATTATCATTCCCTTTATAATAATCAGAAGAGCATCGTCGAATACCAATTTATCAGATACTAGGCACAAGCGCATCTAGACATTGTTTAGTAAGATGACATGTTCGTAAAAAAAATTCCTAATGTATACTGTAGCAGCCGTATGCAGGTATTGTGATCAATCATTACTCGTAAAGAAAAAAATTGTATTTTCTTGTCTGTCTAATCACAGTAAGACTTTCCAGTCTGTTAAGTGAAATATAAGACAAGTAATGATATAATGACGAGAAGGTCGCCCCATAAAAATCATATTAATAAAGTAAAAATCAATCACAGTTAAGCTAAAGACAAGTAATGTTTTCATTATTGGGACTCTACTGTCAGTAAACGCCTGTACAACATACAAGAATATTTCCGAACTATTTAACGCTGAGGACCAATGAAAAAATATTGAACTCTATGTACATTTCTGATATTAGTATCAATGCGTGCCTTGTTATCGGCTTAAATGGATAAATCAAAAATGCTTATGTGATCAACTCGAGCAAAAACATTTAATCAGCCAACCAATTTATTAATAATCAGACGAACGTGTTATGAGAAACAGACTACAAATTACTCTTATGAAGGAAAAGTGCATTTTTTCTTAATTAATAATATTCCTGCTCTTGATCATAGATTGATTTTTTCAATTCACTTGCAACGTAGAGAGGGATGCTTCAGAGACTCCACAATGATCAGCATTAAATTCTGAATCGATTCAAGCATGTCTGTCTGTCGGTCTGTCTAATGCGTCTTCTCAACAAATGAAGCTCTCAACTTCAAACTTCTCAGAATTCCTTGGAATTTCTTGTATGCAGATTGTTATTCAAAATGGCGCAAATCGGTCGAAACACACTCCTATAATACCGCATAAACCCAAAACACTCCTATTTTTCGAAAAAAAAAAAAATAATAATAAAAATTTGTTTTTTGCTCTTCACCCTACCTAAACTGCAGCAGATAAATGTACAAAAATTTCACCATATATTCTATGGGCTATGCTATAGTACTTAGTATAGTACAAAAGTGGGAAAAATGGACGCCGCTTACCCAATATTATAATATATTAATATTAAGGTTTTTTTCTCTACACTTTAAGAACCCCATAAAGTATATAAATTCTTGGCCAGTTTAAAATTCGAAATGTCCGTTACACTACATGTCCGTCCGCCCGACTGTATTGTGTCTGCGGTAAACAAACTCCCGTTCGCAAAAATGAAGATATCGCCTACACATATGCAAAAGCATTTGAGAATGAGCCAAATTTTTTCAAAGGGCATATCCACAATCCTATTTGTTGCTTGTTACTCCCATTTACTTTTTTGGTAAATTATTTGCATTTCACCTTTAAGAAGAAAACTTTTATGAAACGAAAATACTGCTAAAAGGCAAATGGAAGCCCTACAGTGGACCACAGCCCACTACGCCAGCTCGCTTAATACAGTTATTCATGTAACGACTTTTCAAAGTAAGGTGTTATATGAGAAGTGGTCGTCCTTGGTCCTTGGGCCAAAACCCACCAGTATATTAAATTTCATCGAAATATCTTTTAGTTGAACGCAAGAGAACAAGATGGACAGATGGACAGCCGGATGGAAGGACAGACAAGCTTAGACTGATTCAGAGAGCGACTCCGAATGAATCGGTATAATAAAAAAAGTTGTGTCTATCCCAAGTCCTTCTGTGTGTTGCACACATTCGCGCAAACGTAATATTGTACCTTTGTACCGCAAGTGATGTAGGGTGTAATAAATTGAGTGTTAGAAAAATTCCAAATCGAAGACAATGTAGTGTAGTTGGGAAAATTGAATGTAAATGAAAGTTTTAGGCTATTGCTCACAGTAAGTAAGTGAATAAATAAAAATTAATAAATTTCCAAATTCCAAATCGATCTTACTTATTAAAAATATAAATAATTTAATTTTATTATTCATTAATTTCATTAAAAATAATAAAAATAGCAAGCAGACTGCTTTAGAAATCGAACAATTGAATGCTCGCGTCATTGAAGCCGAAACCCGGTTAAAGACCGAAGTGCAACGCATCAAGAAGAAGTTGCAAATCCAGATCACCGAGTTGGAAATGAGCTTGGATGTCGCCAACAAAACCAATATTGACTTACAGAAGGTTATTAAGAAGCAATCATTGCAATTGACCGAATTGCAAGCCCACTACGAAGATGTTCAACGTCAGTTGCAGACCACTTTGGATCAGTATGGTGTCGCCCAACGTCGCTTGGCCTCCATGAACGGCGAATTGGAAGAGGTTCGCTCTCAACTGGATAGTGCTAGTCGTGCTAAGCGTACCGTTGAATTACAATTCGAGGAGGCCCAAACTCGCATTAATGAATTACACGTAACCAATGTAAATCTGGTATCGATGAAATCGAAATTGGAACAGGAATTGTCCGTGGTGGCTACCGATTATGAAGAAGTCACTAAAGAGTTGCGTATCAGTGACGAACGCTACCAGAAGGTTTCGGTAAGCATGATACAGCTTAAAACTTAAACAAGCGCAAAAGAGTCTGAAGGAACGACTGGTTTTGTTTTTAGGTTGAGCTCAAGCATACCATTGAACAAATCCACGAAGAACAAGAACGTATTGTGAAATTGGAAACCATTAAGAAATCTTTGGAGGTCGAAGTTAAGGTAAAGTATAACATTTTTCTAATTAATAAAAAAAAAATTTGCATGCTTTAAAATTGGGTTTTGCTAGAACTTGTCTGTACGTTTGGAAGAGGTCGAATTGAATGCTGTGGCTGGTAGCAAACGTATCATTAGCAAATTGGAGGCACGCGTACGTGATTTAGAACTTGAATTGGAGGAGGAGAAGCGAAGACACGCCGAAACTATTAAGATTTTGAGGAAAAAGGAACGTACTGTCAAAGAAGTGATGGTACAATGCGAAGAGGATCAACGAAATATTGCCTTGTTGCAAGAGGCTTTGGATAAATCCGTCGCCAAGGTCAATCTATTTAAACGCCAATTAAGTGAACAGGCAAGAATCATTTTAAAAATCGTGATAAGCGTTTGATTTGATTTTTTCTTTTTTGTATTTGTCGCGTTGTCTTGCATTTTTCTGCAGGAGGGCATGTCTCAACAATCTGTTACCCGCGTGCGCCGTTTCCAACGCGAATTGGAGGCAGCTGAAGAACGCGCTGAAGTCGCCGAAACCAATTTGAATATGGTTCGCGCCAAGCATCGCACCTTTGTTACCACCTCAACTGTTCCCGGTTCCCAAGTCTTTATTCAAGAGACCACAAGAACGATCACCGAATAAATTGATTTATAATTTTATTTTAGTTATATTTTTCTCTTTTTTTTTTTTGTTATTCAACAACATCAACAAAAACAATGTTTGTTTTCTTTTTGATTATAACTAACCACACAGCCTAACAACCGTCACGTCAATTGCGTAAACACCTCCACTACCGCATTTCCCATACCCGCTCTGATCTACTCAGCTCTGTTGGAAAGAAATCCAACATCTTTGAAAACATTGTTTTCAAGTTTTTCTAATTTTAAATGTGTATTTTAATTTTATAAAATTTTTAAATTTTATTCTAAAGAAATGAACAACAAATAAATATTTTTAAATTTAAGCAAAAAAAAAAAAAAAAAAAAAAAAAAAAAA